>PITA01020113.1:0-35756 GCA_004023965.1 Spilogale gracilis | reverse complement strand
GGGGGTCGCACAGTCTTCCCCTTGGCCACCTGTCATAGCCGGGCAGTGCAGAGGCTGGTTTGATTTCTGTCCAAAGCCCCCACTTGTTGTTTCACTCCCACACCACGAAACCCCAATTGACTTTGGGTCGTGCAACCTTGTGTCTGCCCAGGGAGTGTGTGTGACCCCCAGGAAGGAGGGACTGAGGTCCTGCACGTTCCGTGCAAGTCTGAAAAATCACCTTCCCTGGGGGGGGGGGGTCCATGCCTGGCCCACTGGGTGGAAAGAAGCGGGAGAGAAAAGCAGCAAAGAAAGAAAAAAAAAGTGGCGGAAAAATAGACTCCACGCCGCTGGCTCCTCGGTGTTCCCTCGCGACACACCGTGCACTCTTTCTCTCTGCAGATCCCTGTTTCCCCAGCTGCAGTGGCGGAAAGATAGACTCTGAGCCGCTGGCTCTGCTGTGTTCTCTTGCTGGGTACTGGGGCGAGCTTTCTCTCTGCAGATCTATAACCTGGATTCCCTGGCTGCCCCTCAGGCACTCCGTTTCTGTTTGCTTTGAATCAGACTGCAATCTGCTGTTGTTCCCCAAACACAGAGCACTGTCGTGCTGGGGTATTGGCTTCTAATGGGTCACCTCTGTGGGCGTTAACCCTTCGATCACTCTCACTTCTCTCTACCTCTTTGCTGATGATTTTTGTCCCCTGTGGTGATCCAGAAGTGCAAAATATTACCCTTCAGGCTGATTTCATGGGTGCTCACAGTGTTCCTGTAGTGTTTTTTGCAAGAATTGAGCTCACTTCAGGAGACTCCGGAAAAGCAGTCACCTGGCCTTCCACCAACTTCCCCTCTCCCCTGCCTCTTAGTTTTGTTGATTGTTTCCTTTGCTGTGCAGAAGCTTTTAATCTTGATGAAGTCCCCAAAGTTCATTTTTGCTTATGTTTCACTTGCCTTTGGAGATGTGTCTTGAAAGAAGTTACTGTAGCTGATGTCGAAGAGGTTACTGCCTATGTTCTCCTTTAGGATTTTGATAGATTCCTGTCTCACACTGAGGTCTTTCATCCATTTTGAGTTTTCAGTTTTGTTAAGGTCAATTGATCTCTTTGTCTTTGGTTGTTTGTGCTTTGTATCATATCTAAGGAATCACTGTCTAACCTGAGAGGGTAAAGATTGTCTTCTATGTTTCTTCTAAGATTTTAATAATTTTAACTCTTGTATTTAGGGCTTTGATCCATTTGGGAGTAATTTTTGTGTATGGTAGGAGTTAAAGTTCCAATTCATTCATTTGCATGTGGGTATTAATTTGTATTAATGCCATTTGTTAAGACTATTTCTTCTCAAATGAATTATCTTAGCATCTTTGTTCAAATAAGTTGACCAGAAATTTGAAAATTTCTGGACATTCAATTCTATACCATTGATCCATAGTGTGTCTGAGGTGTGACTCCTCCAACTTAGTTTTTTCTTTCCCCCTTAATATTGTTTTGGCTATTGTGCACCCCTTGCATTTTCACATGAATTTTTGGATCATTCTGTCAATTTAGGCAAACAGCCAGCTTGGATCTCATATGTATTGCTAAACACTGTTTTACATGTTCTCTGTGAAACTAAGATATCCTGCTAACATCGTAAATGTGTTAGAGTGGATAATGAATTGGGATCAGCTACAGTAGATACAAAACCCTAATTGTGGAAGCTCTGTCTAGGAAGGGAAATGACAAGACCCCTGAGCACCACAGAAAGTTTACTGCCCCCTAGACTACTAGGGGATCTAACTCTGCCATCACCCTATTATTCTAGAAAAACTCATTTCAACCTAATCAATTTCTCATGAGGAATTCTTCTCTCTTCCCTAGCATCTCTCACTGTTACTTCACTACATTGCAAATAATAGCCTTAGATACCATATGCATACCACTCATTTTTTAAAAGACAGTGTTTATATGACATATTTAATGCTTATAACCAATATAACAAGTAAATAATGTTAGTTTTATTATACAGATCAGTGTATAGAGGGCCAGTGGAGAACAGCTTTGTGTGTTTAGGAGGAAAGTTATAGAGATGAGATTTGGAATGCAAACAGATGTAACTGTTAAATTTAAGCTCTTTTTTTTTTTTTAAAGATTTTATTTATTTGACAGAGAGAAACACAGCCAGAGAGGGAACACAAGCAGGGGGAGTGAGAGAGGGAGAAGCAGGCTTCCCGCCAAGCAGGGAGCCTGATGTGGGACTCGATCCCAGGTCTCTGGGATCATGACCTGAGCCGAAGGCAGTCTCTTAACCAACTGAGCCACCCAGGCGCCCCTAAATTTAAGCTCTTAATCAGTGTTTAAACTTTCCTCCCATTAAGTATCCAATTAACAAATGTCTCTGGAATCAATTAATTCATCAACATTAAATCAAGTGTCAGCAGTGGTAACAATCTGTACTGCCTTTCTAACTCTCTGGGTGACCACAAAAAAGTCCACAGCTTTTATATAGCTAGAGACCTAAAGAAGCCTACCTATTATTTTATAAGAGTACTAGAAGGTTTAACCACAGTAAAATTATATCATGTCTTGGATGTGCTTCCAGATAGTCCATAGAGATGAAAAAGGAGAAGGAATTTGATCAAACCAGTTGTTGAAAATTGTTGAAGACAGGGATTGATATATCGAGTTTGTTAAACTATTTTATCTGTTTTTGAAAATCCTCATGTCCATAGTAAGTTAATTTTTTTAAGCAGCAGTTTTTAAAGTTTTTGTCTCAAAAGCATTTGGCTAATGTCTTTTTTATATAATTAGTAACTCTAGGGGAAACAGAAGATAAAATAAGACACAAAGTAAATACATAGATAACCGACAGCATTAGCAACTAAATTATTTGAAAATTTTTTAAACTGGTGATTCTAGAATTCTATGTTATTTTAAAGGTTCCAGCTTTCGCTCTCTTTCCTGTCCAGGCCATGGCTGCCACTGAGCAGATCAGTGCAAATCTGCCTCAGTCATGTCTTAGACCCTGAATAATACATCTTTCCTGTTCTTACAAGCTGTTCATCAATCTGCCTGATGTAATCACTTTATTGATCAGTCTGAACTTGCAGGGCTCAAGCTTCAGTTTTTTTCCAACACTTCCTTTACTCATGCTCTGTAACTCCCTTTACTTTCTTTAACTATTGAGGAGGCCACGAGAGAGTGTTTCTTATAGACCATTAGCTACAGGGAATGTAATAGACTAAGTGCTGTGCTCTGAAATCCATTATCTTTATTCTAAGGCCATGCTTTTGCACAGGCTGTTATCATCAAATAAGTACAGCAAGGACACTTTGGGGAGACACAAAATTCCTCTGACTTTGCCTGACAACTTCCCGAACACCTTGCTGAAGCTTCCCTAGACTGCTGAGCTGATCATGAGATTTCTACCCAAATTTCCTGCCCTCTTTTCTTCACCTGGAGTCATCCTGCACTATCATCTGATGATTAACTCTCCCAGATCTTCTAGTCTTACTCCCTACCTTCTCTCACAGATGCTTTCTGTAATAAAAACTCTTCCTTATTTGACCACCTGGGCACCAGCTTCTTGGAAGTATGCTAATAGCATGATTACATATTGGACAGATTCCCTAACTTCCAGTCACTTTTAAGTTCTTTAGACTTGTTTTAATGTTCACTCTTGTATGGCATTTAATTTTCTCTCTCTTCTTCCCCTCCCCAGACTTCTGCCAAGAAGCATGGGGTATGAAGGGATATAGTTCTTGATTCTAAGCCTGCTTTTGGAGCCTCCTTTGGCTGCTGTTCTTTCATTAAATAGTGACTGTGTGTAGTTGAATATTCAGCTTGTTGGAAATGTGGATTATATACAAGCGAGTTTCTTGAGGGACTTTGCCAGAGACATCTTCCACCCTGCTGCACAATTTTCTAATAAGGGAGATCTAGTTCCAGCTTCATTTCATTCTACTCTCTATCACAGCTTCAACCTCAATTGGGAGAGTTGTCCACATAGAAAACAACTTTCTTGTGTGGGGATCCTACAGGACTGCTCAAGCTCACCTTCTTCCAAGTGTCCATTAAATGGGGTTGGGAGGCTGACTGCTACCTGGCTACCTTTATCCCCTTTGTTCTTTTTTCCCCAAATACCATATGGCTCTGTTCAAAAAGGCATGGATTTCAGATCAGCAAATCACTTCATAACATCCAAAAGATAAACGAAATGCCAGTATTCTCTTCTCTTTCAGACTTCCCTCATCTCTACAAATTATTATCTCAAGACCATGTTCACTTAGCTTCTGGGTGGCAGACACACACCTTCTCTTCAACAGAAAAGGGTAACACAAGCCATATCACTCCTTTCTATGTAAGAGGACTTCAAAGGAGTGCTTTGAAGTACTTAACCTCCCTGTGGTGGTTTTATACAAACAGAATAGAGGAAAGAGGAAGGACAGTTTGAGTAACAGCGCTTATTTGACCACGACTAAGTCCTGGGAAGACGTCAGATATCAATTATTTGGGGCTTTCTTTAAAAATGGTGAGTATTTAAAACTTCTTTGTCATCAGCTTAAAGTCCCATAAATCATATAAGTTTCATGAAATATTCTGTGATATTTATTTGCTCTCCAGATTTAACCCTCTTTGAGGTTGTGTTCTCCTTTCATACTGCTAATACTTAACATTGTCTATGGCTTTAATTGTGCCTAGATGCAGTTCACCTGCGCCCTCTTGAATGATGTGGTTTTGGATCTGGACCTCCTTTGCTTTAACCCAGGAAATGGGTGGAGAAAACACTTGCCTGCCTAAACACATTCCTTTCATCGGTTTCTTGAATGAGATGTGGGAGATTATTATACTTTATCTTCTATTCATCTTATTTGTCTTGCATTTTATTAAAATTTGACACTAGAATGATTTCAAAATTCAGATATCATAGCCTTATGACACCCATAAGATAGTTAAAAGCATCAGCTCCAGTACTATAACTCATGTTTTTTTCTGTTCTGAGTTATTCTGAGTGCCCTGGCTACTGATTTGGAATTTTTTTGTGAAAAGGAAGTCTACTGAGGAACATAACTTTAAGGGTAGAGAGGGCATCACTCCTACTTTTTAAATATTATTTGTCTATCATCAGCATGGCCTGAAAGATTGCTCTGTCTGCTATCCCTGGAATGTTTTTGCAAGGGGCCAACTCACACGACCAATGAGGCATCAGGCTTAGCCACACCTCACTGCTTGTCAAAACCCACCATCTAGGTTTCCAAGGATTACTGATTTCCTTTACACTCCATCTGGTTTCCAATACATTCCCCGTATTTCTGGTCTTCCTCAAATCAGCAACCATTTCTCTTTTGTAGGAGTACTTCGAAATACTAGAATTCAAGAACTTTCAAATTCACTTCTACTTTGTCAGACATGGATTCTTAACCTATATATAAAATATTAAAGGAAAGTTGCAATCCTCAAGAGGAAAAGAAGAGACATCCTTTGCTCTACTGTTACGGAGCACCATTTCTTGCTACTTATCAGTCACTGTATTTCTGTCATCCTTCACACCTCATAGAATTTTGTCCCAGTTGAAACTTTAAGCAAGCACTCCCACATAAGCTCAACTTAAAAATGAAGTTAACGGAGTGAAATGTTCACAAATAGAAAGACAGAAATATTCACAACTTGAAAGAGGTTTTACAGCTGAAGTTCAATAGTGATGTTTCTTGCTTTATGAACATTTTAAAATAGAAATGTTTGTCCCTTAGTCCAAAATTTTGTCTCAAAAGAAATCTTAGGATAATTTTCAGTTAACAGATTTACTCCTCACCTGATCATTTTTTTTCTTTCTAATTCAATCTTGACAGGTGGTATTTGGAATCTTATTCATGGTAGAATCTAAAATTTCCACTGAGACACAACCCACTAACAGAAGTTTCCAGCTAAGCAAATATTTTTACCACAGGTTGTGTCCTTTTTTACTCATTCTCTGACAGGTCTTATGAGACCCCATTGGCTGCCCCACCTCTTTGCCCCTATGACACAGCTCACCCCAGATCTGACATGTTCCTTTCAGGCACATTCTAAAATAAAGAACCAGAAGTTGACTTCAGAGCTGTAGTAATCCTTAGTCACCAACGTGTCCATTTCTCTCCAAGCATTATGAAGACTTTATTCAATTCCAGTAATTTATATACTCCCTAAGCTCAATTTTCATCATTTAAAAAAATGCCAGAATAGATTAAACTAAAAAACTTAAAATTTCTTCAAAAACAAACAAACAAGATTTAGCAAAGGAAAAGAGTGGGAGGAGGGAGAGAGCTAAGAGAAAGATTAAGGACACAGAAACACTAACAGTTACACTGATGAAGAGAACTGCCCACCAGACCAGCAAATGACCACTCCCACGTATGAGCAGAAAAACGCCCTCCCCTTCCATGCTCCAGAGACAATGGGTAATACATCACAGTGCTTCTAGCCCAGGAGTCTCCTCTTGGTGACTGTACCTCTGCAATTGACTTGAGTTTCTCACTCTTTCTTCCTGCCAGCAACTATGTTTCTGTGTGCTGCATGTGGAGGGAGAGAATATCAGCTCAATATTCCCAGAATAAGCTATATGCTTACTATGAGGAAGTTTGCCATTTTCCACAGGTTTCAAATATACTGACTACAATTTCTATTTGTATAATTGGCTCAACTTTGTAGTATTTTTTGTATTTTCGCTAACATATTTTAGGAATCGTGTATTTAATAGGTTGCAGTACAATTTTAATATTTTGTTCCTGACAAAAGATCTTAATTTTCAATGGAGAGCATTTTATTCTTGGAAATAGTTTATTAGTTTCATAGTTCAATCATTCACAAGGGACTCCTCCTTAATCTCTCCAGGGTCTCTGTTCTCTTTATGAAGGATAATGAAATGTGACTAAAGCTACATCTACTGAATCCTTGCTGATTTCCAAGGACTGTAAGCAAATGACAAGCATCACCTCATTTATTCTGCAAAGTGACTTTACGAAGGAGGTAATATCCACTCTATTTTAGAGATAACAATACTAAAGTCCAAAGATTATCAAAAAATTGCTATAAAGGTGTAAATTTTTAAATTTTAGAAAATTTTCCCATGGTTTTTTCCCCCTAATTATCCCTGGGTTGTTTTGTTGTTGTTGTCATCATTGTTGTTTTGTTTTAGTAAATAAACCCACTCCTGAGAAATGTTTCCCTGAATTTGTCTTTCCTTTCTTTAGAGGACCTAAAAAAGTTTAGATAACCTTAAACATATTTCTCAATTCTCTAGTCTACTTCACATCTATTGGTCTACTTAGATTTATATATTAGCTAAGAAATTCTAAAGTCTAGTGAAATGCATATGTACATTATCACATCATACCTTGATGATTTCACCTAAAAACTTGTCCCCTAAATGAATGTCCTCATCTTCAGACTTCACAACCCCTAACAGCTAGAGCACACAGCACCAAGCTTTTGTATAGACAATGAACAGGCCACCCATCCAGCGGGCAAGTAGAGCAGAAGACCAAGAAGAGTCTTTCTTTCCAGTACGGGGAAGTCTCTGGTCACCTAGACCACAGAGGAACTGGTATCTGGCTATTCCCCCTGTCCTTTCTTTTTCTTCTCATGTCATTTCAAACCCTGACATTCCTGGTTAATCCCACTTTTTTACAACATACACACATTTTTACCATGATTATACAGCCAGCTGGAGTTACCATATTAACTATCATTCACTGAAGATGAAAGTCATCACAGATCTGGGGAAATATAAGGGCAATAGATACATAAAAGATACTGATGTTGAGAATAGCTTTTTTAAAAGCAAAAAAAAAACCAAAACAGAAATATGGTATTGGTTCTGAAGTCTTAGTTCTTAAATCTTATTTCTGAAATACTTGCACAGTTCCTTCGGGGGCAGGGGGTATTACAGTTGGTTGCATCAGAAATAAGCAACCTTCTCTTTACTATTAAAAAAATGTATTCCGATTGACAACTTTCCCCCCACCCCCACTATGGTTTCTACACAGCTAAGATTCTCCTACAGCTTGTTATTTCTTTTTAGGTGTATGTTATCTTACAGGATGTCTATTAGGGAAGTCCATTACTGTGAGTCTATTAATATTTTATAACACAATGGAAAAGTTTACATTCATCATTCAATAAAACGTGACACTTGGGAGTAGGCTGAAAAATATAGTCACACATAGACTTCCCTATCTGGCCTGCATTGCAAAGTAAACATTAACTACCAAGTCTGGGACACACGGTTTTAGCAGGAGGCAGTACAAACTATCTTCCTCTGCCTCGTTAAATGGATCTGCTTATCTGTGTGACGCACTGTGAGTGGGTCTCCTGGTTCCCATACTTAAAGGTGTTTGTCCTCTTTCAGCAGTGTTTCTCAAATGCATAGTGTTCATAACTGTTATTTCTATTTGCCTGGAGAGTTTGAAGGTTGAATGCTCAGAAATGCATTTTTTCTCCAACAACACTGGGATGAACTTATTTGGAATTTTTATCTGGAATAAAGCTCCTTAATAAAATACCTCTTAATGTTAAGACATACGGTTCACGATGCAGATCTTAAGACCAAAAACGTGGGTCTAGCAGTCCTATGTAGAAAACAATGGACTTAAAGAAAACATCTGAAGGGAACGAAGGAGAGGCGACCTTCTGTGCACCCCAGAAAAGTTCCTGCGCATGTCTCTAGGAAACACCATTCTAACTCCCCCAGATACCAGCTTCCTTCCTGCCTCCAAATCCACAGATAATTCTTTTTGAAAAATCACTGGTGACTATTAGACAATGGAAAATTTGAGTAGGAAGACAGGATATTAAAATATACTATTTCAGGGGCACCTGGGTGACTCAAGAGGTTAAACATCTGCCTTCAGCTCAGGTCATGATCCCAGAGTGCTGGGATCAAGTCCCACATCATGATCCCTACTCACCAGGGAGACTGCTTCTCTCTCTCCCTCTGCCTGCTAGTCCCTCTACGTACACACTCTGTCAAAGAAAATCTCAAATAAAAAAAATAAAACATACATGATTAGAAAATAATAGGGAGAGAGATTAACAGAGAACAGTATTGTGACCATAGCCTCTCCTTGGGATCTCTTGCTTTGACAAGTAAATTCCACAGAGTATTCCTACTGGGGCAAAACCTATTTACAGATATTTCATGAAGATTTTGCATCATTCTGAAAGACTACTTCCTGTTTTCTGGAAGTTCATGTCCGGTCATTATATGTAATATTTCTGGAACTTATACGACCCTTCCTATCTGCCTTACCCAGTAGGGTTCTCCGGAGAGAAAGAGTGTGTGTGTGTACATGAGTGCCTACGTGTGGTGTGGCTGTGGGGAGAGCAGTCAGACATATACACGTAGAATATAGTGGATGAGTGTCAGCTCAAGCCTTCTCTGCTTAGTATGTGGAAAATTAATTATGAAGTCTCTTCCCTCAACTATTTGCTAGTATCAAAACCTCTCTGAACTTGCTCTGCTTTGCTATTTTCCAGATTCTACAGATGGACATTTAGATCATTGATTTTGAAATCTGTCTTCTTTTCTAATATATACATTTTAGATCAGGCATTTCTCTCTAAAGAATCACTTCCCCACAAGCATCCCACAAGTGTTATTTTATTTTTATGTTACTTTTTTAAGGATTTTATTTATTTATTTGACAAAGAGAGAGAGAGCACAAGCAGGCAGAGCAGCAGGCAGAGGGAGAGGGAGAAGCAGGCTTCCTGCTGGGCAGGGCTTGATTCCAGGACCCTGGGATCATGATCTAAGCTGAAAGTAGCCGCTTTCCCAATTGAACCACCCAGGTGCCCTTATTTTTATGTTATTTTTATTTTCAAAAATGCATCACTTAATTTGAAGTGCCTTCTGTATTTTGTTGTTATTTCTTCAGCACAGTGGTTTTTAAAAAAACATTGGAGATTTTTCAGGATATCGTAATGGTACCAATTTTAATTTAATTCATTATGGTCAGAAAGCATACTCTGTGATTTCAGTCATTTGCCGTTCTGAAACATCTTATGACCCAGTAGCTTATCTATCTTAAAGTACATTCTGTTTGCATTTGAAAAGAATATGTATTCTGATTTTGCTAGGCTGAGTGTCTCAAAATATCTACTGGATTATGTAGGTGGACATTGTTACCTGAACTTCTCATAGTCTTACTATTTTTTGGTATAATCTTTCAATTATTGGGAGGGAACGTTAAAATCTCCAAATATAATTGTAATTGTGTCTATTTTTTTCTTATACCTGTTAAATTTCGCTTCATGTACTTTAAATTTCTCTTATAAAAAGGTATATACACATTTAGGATTCCCATGTGTTCTTAATAAAATATCCCTTTTATCATTATGGAATGTATTTTCTCCTGATAATATCCCATTACTGAAATCCTTTAATATTAATATAGCCATATTATCATGAGTATTATTGTCATCGTTTATACTTTGTTATCTTTCTACTTCCAGTATGTATGTCCTTTTACATTTAAAAAGAACTCCCCAGTGGCTTTGTATCCAATATTTTTTTTTTGTATCCTGTCTGACAATCTGCTTTTTAATATGATTGATTAGAGGATTTTCATATAATTAAATTATTAATACTATCAGACTTAAGTCAGCCATCTTCCTAATTGATTTCTATTTGTCCTCTCTGTTTCTTTCCCCCTCCTTGCCTGCTTTCTTTTGCACAGAATTATATTTTTTTTCTCCTTCATTGCTTTTTGAGCTGTATCTGCTTGTAAGTATTTACCAGTCATCATAGGAATTAAAACATTCTTTTTAAATTTATGACAGTCTATTCTGAAATAATATTATACTACTTTACATAAATATAATAAAACCATAAATGTATTTCATGTCTGTGCTATCTCTTGCGCTGTTGTCATAATGTTCTACAGCTTTTATAAACTTACAATGTATTGTTTTTATTTTAAAACCATTTTTAAAAGAATTATTCAAAGGGAAAAGTAATTCTTTATAATTATACAAATTTTATAATTTCCCATTCTCCACATTCTTGCTTTTGAGACCCCAGCTTCTGTTACTTTTTTGCTTTAGTCTCAAGAATTTCTTTTAGCATTTCACATAGTATAAGTCTGCGAGATACAAATTCTCTTAGGTTTCATTTATTTAAAATATCTTACTTGCTTTCATTCGCAAAATATATTTTCACTGGATAAAGACTTTCTAGGTTGACTTTTTCTTTTCCTTTCAGGATTTTAAGATGTCCTTTTACTGTTTCTTGCCTTGCCTTTTTCCTGATGAGAAGTCACTTTTATTTCTTATTGTAATTCATCTGTATGTCTCTTGCTATCATTGCTAGTTTTGTTTCTTTTTAGTGTTTTATTTTGCCTCTTGGCTTTCAACAGTTTGATTATAGTGGTTATTTAACCTGCTTGGTCTGTGCCAAGTGCTTTAATCAGTGTGTGGATGATTTTGCTCAAAATTGAAGAAGAAAATCTTTAAAAAAAAAAAATTGTGCTGGGGCACCTCAGTGGCTCAGTCTGTTAAGCCTCCAACTCTTGGTTTCAGCTCAGCTCATGATCTCAGGGTCCTGATACTGAGCCGTGCATCAGGCTCTATGCTCAACTGGGGGTCTGCTAGGCCATCTCCCTCACCCTCTGCCCCTTCCTCTCTCCCCCTCTCTGTCTCAAAACAAAATATTTTAAAATAAGTAAATAATAATAAATAATAAGTAAATGAGTAAGTGATTTTGCTTTATTCAGTCTCACACCTCCAATTCTGAGCATCCATTTGCACTTACGCTAGGCTTTTTTTCAATCACGCCATTAGCCCCAGACACTTCTGTGATTTTTTTTTCATATACTTTCTTTTCTTTCCATTTTTTTCTTTTTCTTTTTCCTTCTCTTTTTTCTCTTTTCTTTGTCTTTTTTTCTTTTTCTTTTATTTTTCTCCCCTACACACATTTCTCTCTCCTCTGAAGTTTCGGTAATTTCTATTGACTGGCCTTTAAATTCAATTATCTTTCCATCTTTAGTCACCAAATTGTTCTTAAACACATCCAGTGCATTTTTGAAATCAGATTCTTATAGAATCTGTATTTTGTTCTTTTTGGTTTTCATTTTCATTTATCTACATGATATTCTTGGTTTTTGAACTTAAATCTTCCCATAATTTTTTTAAACAAAGTTAAAATATTTCTTTTAGAGGTACTTGTATGCTACCTCCAAGGACTAATTATCTGCATACTCTTCTAATAAGTGTGTTTTCTCTTGACTTAGGGTCATAGTTCCCTATTTATTTACTTTTTTTTTGGATTATTCTATATATTGCTTAAAATGGTAGAGATAGAAGTGTAATATTATATTATTTTGTTTATTACAGAACATTCCATGACCCCTTCTTTGTGAGACGGGGTGAGAGGCTGATCATTCATTTTTTTTTCCTTCCATCAAACTGAGTGAGGTTTGAACCAGCATTAACTGGGCTGAGCTCTCTGTAATTAGTTCAACACAACACTTCCTGTGCTTTGCATTGGTTTTGCCATTATTTGAAGTGGGAGCAACTAAGGTTGTAACTTTATTTAATTTTAACTTGGTATACTTTGATAACATGCTTTGATTTAACTGAGGTATAGCCCCAGAGCCCAAGTACCAAAAGGGAGTATAAAAATATAATTCTCTCCATTCTCTAACCCCTTCTCCATTCCTGCTGTCTTGCACAAGTTAGAAATGAAGATGTATGAGAATTTTTAGTCCAGTGATTTACATTTGCATTTGGAGATCTTTAGGGTTATATACTAGTCATCTAACTTATGTCATTCAATACTAAACTATATCATCTTTTCCCTCTCTATTCTCTGCTTCTGTGGCAACCCATTCCTTGTTCTGCTCATTTCCAGAAACAGAACTGCAACTCTGCCATCCTATGAAGGGTTTTGCTTTCTCTGGAATTCAGTTCATCAAAGCTTCCTTGAGTCACTGTTCTTCATTAGACGCACAGAAAAATTTTCCTTTTGTTCAAGTTTTTTTTGTTTTGTTTTGTTTTGCTTTTACCAAAGGAGTCAGAGCACTGTGAGTCCTTTAACCTGAAGTAAAATAGAAGTTGTGTGTCCATAGCCTTTAAAAATGTATTTTAAGCAATTCTCACTCTTCTATAGTTATTCTGTAATTTTAATTTCCTTATAAATTTTACTACCAAATTTTTCTGATGCCTAAAAATAAATGCCATGGAATTACTATATAATCCCAATAAACAGATTTAATGACAATGTTTCAAGCTCTGATAAGAATTTCTCATATTTTATTATCATTAATTTAAAACCAATTTTTACATTATTTCTTATACCTTAACCAGTCTGAGCCACCTCTCAAATTCCCTGGGTTTCTTCAAGTTAATAAAGTCTGCAACTTCAATTCACATATACTAAGAAATTCTAGCAAGAATTTAATGGACACCCAATCAAATCTTGTTAGTTCTTTTTCCCCCCCGCTTGGATATTCTTTCTGAAATGCAGTTTTTCAGGGACTAGGTTCCCAATCTATGGTCGGAGTATTCTATGCAGAGGACATACGTGTTAGTCTAAATAAGACTACCTGATGGTATAAAAATCCTGCTGTAGGGCCGCCTTTGTGGCTCAGTCGCTAATCATCTGCCTTCAGCTCAGGTCATGATCCCAGAGTCCCCAGGATCGAGCCCTGCATCGGGCTCCCTGCTGGGTAGGAAGCCTGCTTCTCCCTCTCTCACTCCCTCTGCTTGTGTTCCCTCTCTAGCTGTGTTTCTCTCTGTCAAATAAATAAAATCTTGAAAAAAAATCCTGCTGTATATTTGCCTAGTAAAAGTGTTCGGGTGATCCCCATTCATTGAAAACAGGAATCCAGTTACTAAGACCACGAGGAGTATCTTTCCAACCATGCAATAAGTACCACCTTTCTGTCCCCAATCATAACCTATAAATGCTTTTCCTGATCAAGTCTCACTTGTAATATCTGTGCTCAGATTCAATATATATGCTAACAGTGGAGTAAAAAAAATGACTGAACTATACATGCCAGCTTGCGGGGGGGCGGGGGGAGGTAGGGCGAACAAACAAGAAGAATAAGATAGAAAGGAAAGTAACAAAAATATAGTCTCAAATTAAATCTTGATAATCCTAATTTTATGAAGATCTCACTACCCTACTGAACAAACACTAAATGCCACAAACACGCTTTGGGCATTTACAGACCACAAGCTTTTCCTCCTGACTTGCAGTTTTCTTTGCTCTGAGCATTTCATTCAATAATCTAAGAGCACTCCTTGGGGTTCTATTTGTTTTGTTTTGTTTTGTTTTTTGTTTTTAGCAGAGAAAAATTTTTACATAATTCCAGCTGGGATGTTGACCAAGAAAGTCCTAAGTCTCAAGAGTGCTTTTAACACACTCGTCATGCCTCTTGCCTTTGTTCTGTGGCAGATCATGTACCGCAGAACATTCAGCAAGACTGACACATGTTGGCAGTGATTCCTCTGCTCACACTACTCACTTGTCCAGGATACCAATAGTCCTTCTCATATGTTAACTGGGTGGTTAAAAACATACTTGTCAATATTTTGTTTTAAAGATGTCCTGATCACCAGGGTTCCTCAGTCTTATCCTGAGGAGGACCTATTATTTCAGTATTATGAGGCACACAGACAAATTGAGAATAACACTCTGAACAACCTAGCTGTCTCATATTGGACTCCTTTCTATTTTAGGAACTTCTAGAGCAATCTCTTATTACAGACCAAACATGAGCAGCAAACTTAAAGGAGCAGAAGATCCAGAGAAGAAAGAAAAGAACCAGTGAAAACAAAAAAACTAACTAATGGACCTATCCAATTCCTGGCCAAGTTCTCTTGACAGCAATTGAAAAATTCCAGAAAGTTATTTCAGACCATGAGAGTAAAAAATAAATTCTAAACATATAAATGGCAACTTCTAAAATTTAAGTAAACAAGAAATAATTAAGATAAATAAACCAAGTTACAACGAGACAGAAAGACAATTTCATATTCATAAAGTCAATAATACTGCTATTAGTTTTAGCTTTTTACAATAGTAATTTATGTTATTCAAGATCTATTACTCCTGGGATACATTAGGATATTCACATTAGGATATATGAAGTTTATAAACTTGACTTGAGATTTGTCTATTCTGAGTCACCCTAGAAATCACATGACTTGGTACATATTTTCATTGTGCGAATAGGTTTTATTTAATTACTATTGACCTCTTCCTCGTTCTTCCGCATTTTCTTTAAGGTTGTTTTTAAAATATGCAGCAAAAAATAGCCCATAGCAATAGGCAAACTATTCCCTGACAGTCCAATTTTTAGGCAGTTTCCATAATTTAACACTGGAAAGCTAACCATACTCAAATCAAAGTCAAATGGGCAGCCTTTCCTCCAACACATCCCTAAAGGGAACTGAGTATAGCTGTGTTAGAAATCTGAGGGCCAATCAAAGGCTTCAATTCCTTCAGTTAATTTCCTTAGAGACATCCAGTAGCAAGATTACAGGACTCTAAGACTTTAGAGTTTTGGCTGGGTTTTTTGTTTGTTTATTTGTTTGTTTTGGTCTAATCTTTAATGCATCTAATTCCATCTATCAGTAATCCTTTTTCCACATATTTATCTTTGACTCATTTAATGTTTCAAAATTCATCTGTTTACAGAATAGGCCATCAAAGCAGTAACGATGAAAGAGACAGGGAGAGAGGGAGAGAGAGAGATCTATATACCACTTTGCATAGCTTTTTATAGTTCACATTAACTTCAAGATTTAAGTTTAAATTTCAGTGGGGACATTTAAGTTCTTGGAAATATTTTTGAGCCCTACCTACGGGTCACACATAAGTTGACCCTTCATGTTCTCCCCAGCATCTCTATTACCTTAGTGAAGTTACAAAAAAGTATTGATACATTTACTGAACTCCTTTCTGCTGGAAGCCTTTCTCAATTGACATGCAATCACATCCAGCACGGTATGTGGGAGCTATGATTTACTTCCTTTCATAGATGTTGTAAGTGAGATGCAAGAATGAACTCTCTCTCTCAAAAAAAACTTCAGCTTTGTAAATTGTTAAGAGCTGTGATTTGTTTGACTTCAACATCAGGGTTCTTAAGCATGACACACTACTTACTGGTAGCACAGAGCAGATTACCAATTATTGTCTGTTGGCTGAATGAATGGTTCCATCAAACAATCATTCAAACAATGAGAGTCTCCCAGAAAAGTGAACTTATCAGCCTCTACAGTCACTTCAATGGCTCCACAACCAAGAGTGTCTCTTAACCAGTATGGTTGTGTGAAAATTTCATAGCAGGAAACTGTATGCAAATAGAAGTTTTTTTTCTTCTGCAAAATAGATAACACAAACATATTCCATCTGGGGCACTGCACACTGGTAAGTATTTCTAATTTTGAAAAGCTCTTACTCCATTACTAATGGCCTGTCCTCAACACTTGGCATGTCCTGGACCTTGTTTTCTTGTCAGTCATTCCAGGAATACTTGTCACAGGACAAGTGCTCTCCATCAGCAGCCTGGTTCTCCAAAGCCTGTTACTCTCTTCTTGGCTACTGATGACAAACGTCAAGCCAGAACCTGTGTTTTTTTGTTTACCATAAAATATAGTATATGATAAATTCTGAAATTTGGAAATATTTTAGTTTTCAATGTCAATCCAAGTCAGCTGACCTACCAGCTAAAGTAAAAGCTCAATAAATTTCACCAGAGCTCTCCCTGGTATTATTTTCAATATTGTTTCTGTCAGAGTCTGCCCTTCTGTCTGTTCCCCTTTGCTAGGTGATTAGTTGCTCACTACTCAGAACTGGCCAGTTCCAATTTCTCCAAATAGTCTAGAATTCTGAGGCTACTAAGCTCAATCACATTTCCTGGGTATCTCACAGGAAAAAGTTCATGGATTTCCTCTGTATGCTTCCCATGTTCATTTCTTACTCATACTATCTTCCAACTGCTCCTTTGAATTTTTTCAAACCTTTCTTCCCGTTATACTGGGATTTTTCATTCACTTTACAAATGTTTACTAAGTACCTACTTTTTGCAATATATTCTCTAGCTGTGGGGAATGCAGCACTGAATCAACATCCCTATCCCAACAGAACTGATGTTCAATTAGGAGGACAAAGGATTATTTTATGACTTCAAAATAATGAAATAAGACATACATTATATGACAGTAAGTGACATGTCCTTCTTTAAGCAAAGAAGGACAACAGGAGTGTATAGATGTAGGAATATATTATAATTTTAAATAGTATGGTTGGGGAAGACCTCATTAAAAAGGAAACATTTTAACAAATTGCTGATGGAGATAACAGAGTGAGCCATGGGCTATCTAAGAAAAAATTATTACTCTGGGCAGAGAGAAAGACAATTTCATTCTCCACAGACCTCTAAATTAATATCTACACATTTTTATCTTAAGTATAAAGATGTTTGTTTTTAAAATACTAAATAGGGGCACAGGGTGGCTTAGTCAGTTAAGCATCTGCCTTCAGCACACGTCATGATCTCAGGGTCCTGGGATGGAGCCCTGTGTCAGGCTCCCTGCTCAGTGGGGAGTCTGCTTCTCCCTCTCCCTCAGGCCCTCCCTCCCCAACACATGCTCTTTCTCGCTCTGTCTCAAATAAAATATTTGATAAAAATACTAAATAAAATAAATTAAATATTCTACAATGTATAAGAAAAAGAGACATGATTGTCACTGGAACAATAAACTTAATTAGCCAGAGGTTTTATCTCCTGCACTTTGAAAAACACGGTATTCCAAAGAGTATTCCACTTACATTTATTTTTTTTTAAAGATTTTATTTATTTATTTGACAGAGAGAAACACAGCCATAGAGGGAACACAAGCAGGGGGAGTGAGAGAGGGAGAAGAGGCTTCCCGCCGAGCAGGGAGCCTGATGTGGGACTCGATCCCAGGTCTCCAGGATCATGACCTGAGCGGAAGGCAGTTGCTTAACCAACTGAGCCACCCAGGTGCCCCTCCACTTACATTTAAAATCATGTTTCCCAACAACCTCTGAACTACTGACATTGGCAGGGGATGGAAATTCTGTACATTTGTACTACGTTCAGCAGCATCCTTGACCTCTACCCATTAGATGCCAGTAGCACCAACATACACACACATTAATGACAACAAAAGATGTCTCTAGATATTGGGGAATGTTACCTGGGAGCAAGATTACCTCCCATTAATAACTGCTGGTTTAAAAGCATGAGGATCAAAAGCCTCCACAACTTATGCTGTTGAAAATTCAGTATATCTCAATAAGGGATACATTTACCCTTAAAGAAAAGTGTATAAACAAGTATAATCAGTAAGCTCTATGATTTAGAATGGCTTGAAAAATCATTAAGGGAAGCTTCCTCCAAATCAGTGCTGCTGTTTGCACATTATCCTCTTGTCACCAGGAGGATTTTACAACTCAGCCAGTGCAGTATTTTAATATTTGGGTTAGGTGAGGTAGAGCGAGGGGTGTGCCCTTATGGTTTAAAGCACAGAAAGGGCTGGTGTAAATTCAGGCAAATTCTAAGGGAGTTTTATAAAACAGTATAATGAAAGTGAATCTGGCTATCAATTCCCTTCAAACAATCCATGTTGCATATCCCATTTTCCTTCTATGATCTATTTCCAATCACTTTATTTTCCTCCACAGGTACTTCTTCAGTCATTGAAGAACTCTCCTTCTATCTCAGTATCATCCACACAACCTAACCCTTGACTCAAACTGGACCATAAAAGCTTTTTTATGGGTTGGATTCATTATATCCCACAGGGTTCTTACATATGTTCCCTGGACCCTAAACCACCTTCAAATGCTATCCTCAGACAGATTCTGAACTAGGATTTCTCAAAAGTATTCATTCCTAAATTCAGAGTTCATTTTAAAATATTATCCCTCTAGCGTCTATCAATTATTTCTCAAATCTGTGATCTTTCTCAAGTTTATAAAGACTTGCAAGTTTGTTTTCTTTCCTTTTTTTTTAAGATTTTATTTATTTAGTTGACAGCGAGAAACAGAGCCAGGGAGGGAACACAAGCAGAGGGAGTGAGAGAGGGAGAAGCAGGCTTCCCGTGGAGCAGGAAGCTTGATGCAGGGTTCCATCCCCACATTCCGGGATCCTGACCTGAGCTGAAGGCAGACGCTTAAGGACTGAGCCCTTCAGGCACCCCGCAAGTTTGTTTTCTTCCATCAGATCTTAATTCAGTTTTAGGCACCCATTTACATTCAACAACCTTAATGAAAAGATATCCAGCCTATGGCAGGATCATAGAATGGACCAACACCGCACTGTACAGGACATGTTAGCGCTGGGGAATCAAACCTGTGTGAAGCACCCCTCCCTTTGCGGTTGAGCTCTTCCAGCCCCACCTCCACTTCCTCACCAGTAAGACAAACATTTGTGATTTCCTAATATATTTTTACTTGGTAAAAACAAAGCTAAATATATAAAGGCAAGAAATGAAAAGCAGTAAGGGGTTGGGAGGTGGGGGAAAGGAGGATGAGAGAGAGAAATTAAAAATCCTGAACCTCAAATAGAGTGACTCAAAGGCCTCCATCCCATGTATCCATGCTCCATGCAAATGTGACTTATTCTTCAAAGTCCTTGCCTGTCTGCTTCAACCCAAAAGATAGATCTATGAGAGTGGGGTTTAGGTCAGGTCCCTTACAGCCAGTCTGCCACTGTAAGATCTGTCCCCTGTGACATCTTCCTTTCTCCCCATAATTTTCTAACTTTATTATCTGTATGGAAACTTAGAGTCTCTAATATTCTTTAAATTAGTCCATTCATGTTCTTCAAAGATATGAAGTACACTTTATCTCTCCAGTGCCTGTGTTTGTTGAATTTTTAAACCAGTTTGCTTTATGCTTTCTCTGCCTCAGTGAGGTCCTATATTCTGAACCATTTGTCTCTGTCCATCTCTACTTCCTGACTGCCTTTCCCATGTTCTATTTGCCTTTACTCTTGATCTAAGGACTGCTGTGTTTCTCTGTGTTTGAGTCAGCCCGGGAAAATGGCACAAATCTGCATCTCTGGTGCAGACCTAGAGGTCCTGCCCCAGTTCCTGGCTCATTTGGATGATAAGCTTTCTGCCCATTCCCAGAAAATCCAGGACCCTAACAAAACTAACAAAAAGGGCCCTTCTAACAAAGGAAGCACTTTACATATTCGATTCTCCAGTACTAGCACGTTCTGCACACAGGCCCTCTAACTACATCTTCTTGTTAAATTGAACCCCCAAGCACTAAAATGCATAATTTTATAGACATCATTATCCAATATTTTATTCTCTTTTGTTTCTCGATCATCAGTTAAGCTAGAGAAGCTACCAATTTCTATCTCTGATGGCACCTATGTGATCTTGATATTCTTGGCTTTGTTAAATCTTCAAAGCCTAAGAAAGTTGGCTTAAAAGGCAAAAATCGTTCCTTACTTCCATTTACAACTGCTGGGCTCATTCACTGATTTATGATTTACCTATCATGGGTTTTTCTCCTTCTTGCATATGTGTTTTATTTATCTCCTTCATAGGTAAATTTTAAACATTCTGGGAGGAAACACTGCCTCTTAAAAATCTTTTCAACTAAAAAAAAATAGGCCTTTGTTACACTTAAAGTCTGTTCTTTGTTTTTTAGGAAGTTCTGCACGAACACCACACATGCTGTGCGTGGGACATGGGCGCCGGGACATAGCTTCTGTCACCAGCAGTGGAGGGAGCTGCTTTCCAGCTGCCCCATCAATGTGCCAAACTGGCTGTTGACCTTGATATAAGCATGAAAATTCACATCTGCTGTCCCTGTAGTCTCTCTTTTATGTCACCCATATGTTTTCTATGGAATCCTAGGGTTTAGGAACCAATCCATTTGTATTTCTTCACTTCTGACATCAAAGACCATACGTATTTGTAAATATTGGGATTCTTTACCTTCACTGTCTTTCCTGTTAAGTATATACCTCCCACAGCACAAGTCGGCTAAATAATTGATGGGACCATTTGACTGAGTGCCAATGATTGGTTTCAGATAACAGATCCAGGAAGGTAAAGAGGGTAGCCCTAGCACCACAGACATGTTTCTAGTGAACAAGGCCTTTAAAAAATAGGATGATAGATGATGCATAAACAATCAAAGGATAAAATATCTCATTCTGTCATAGCTCAGAGAGATAATTGTAGAAGATACTTGTAGAGAAAATATCACTTTGGTTAAAACTTGGAAGACAAAGAAAATATTGGGTAAGTAGTTGAAGAAGAAAGGGATTCAACAAAAGGGCATATAAAATATAAAAAGTCAAATTTGAATAACCACAGACAAGGCAGACTATGTGTATTGTACTAGACAGATGCTTGAATATGTGGCTGGAAAGGAAGGAAGAAACTAGATTATTAATTGCTAAATGAAATCAGTATGGATAGTGATGTGAAAAAGATTATAAGAGTATTTAAGTAGGAGATGCAACAAAATCAACAAATTGTTTCTGTTTAAAGTGATTATAAATGTATCACTGAGCCCAAGAAAGGCTAAATAGTTTCTAGTTTTTTACACTACTTTATTAAGGTATGACTGACATACCAAAAAAAACCACTTTATTAAGGTATGACCGGTATATATTTAATATATACAATTCAAGTTTGGAGATAAATGTACACTCATGAAACCATGATAATCCAGGCCATAAACATATTGATCATCTCCCAAAGTATTCTCCTACCTTCTCTATTTCTTTCTCTATTTGTTCTGTGAAAAAATTAAACATAAAGTCTCCTCTCCTGGCAAAATTTTAAATATACAATATTGTTAACTATAAGCACGATGTTGTATAGATATTTTAGGCTTACTCATCTTAAAGAACTGAAACTTTGTACTTCCTGACTAGTAACTCCTCATTTCCCTCTTCCCCCAGCTCGTGGAAACCACCATTATACTCTCTGCTTCTCTAAGTTTGACTGTTTTAGATTGCTTATATAACAGGTGCAGCTTACTAGGGAAAACAGTATGGCAGTCCTCAAAAAATTAAAAATAGAAATACTGTATGAAGCAACAATTCCACTTCTGGGTATAAAGCCAAAAGAATTGAAATCGGGATCTTGAAGACATATTTGTACCTCCAAGTTCACTGCAGAATTGTAATAGCCAAGATATAGAAACAACCTAAATGTCCAATGATTGGATAAAGAAATCTGGTATACGTATCCAAAAAAATGCTATTTATCCTTTAAAAAGGATACCCTGCCATATGTGACAACATGGGTGGGCCTGGACAACATGATACTAAGTGAAATGAGCCCTACACAGAATAACAAATTTGTGTATGGTTTTAAAACTGTGAATATCAGGGATGCCTGGGTGGCTCAGTCAGTTAAGTGACTGTCTCTGGCTCAGGTCATGACCCCAGAGTTCTGGGACTGAGTCCCACCTTGGGCTCCCAACTCCAGGGGGTTTCTGCTTCTCCTGCTGACCTTCTCCTCTCTCAGCGCGCACTCTCTCTCTCTCTCTCTCTCTCTCTCGTTCTCTAATAAATTTTAGATAAATAAAACTGTAAATATGAGAACTGAAATTTGAAGGTATAGCTAATTTATTTTTACTTAAAAATATTAATTTATGTGAGAGAGAGAGAGAGAGAGAGCGAGCAGGGGGAGGGAGAGGAACTTCCTCAAGAGAAAAAGTAAAGACAGAATGAAAAATGGGGGGGAGTGAAATAACTTTAAAAAACTGGAGAAGTCTGCCTGCCATTTCTTTTCATGAGCTAAGACTTGGAATCAGTGTAAGATGTGAGATATGAATCCATATTTCTTTCCACTAGGTCTCAGGGTTCTTACTTCCATTTCATTATGGGTACTTAGTTCTTCTGAGTGTGATTTTAATGCCTGGTGCTTATTTTTCATACTTTATGGTTCTTAAATCCATCAACCACTTCTTTTGGTGTTTCTGAAATAAAACAGGAATCTTCTCCAACACTGGAGGAAAACCCAGCTGTCCTAGATTTCTTGAAAGTGGCACTCTCCTCATCTACTTAGGTAAGAGCTCTAATTGATGTGAGTCAGATATTGCATGGTCAAGATGGTCATTGCAAGCAGTAGGGTCATGACTGCTAAATTCTTTGAGCATCACTGTATGATAGCCATGATGCTAAGTTCTTTACTTACCTCATCCTATTTAAATTCCACAGCCATCCTAGGAGGTGCTGGTTGTACCCAGTCTTACAGATAAAGTTACCACCTAGAAACTGAAGAATCTGACGTTCAGAGATACTTGTTTAAGTTTATATCATTACTGAGTAGTCAGCTCTTAACAAGCATATACTTAATTTTCTCCAATAGTTAATAAGAAATGTGAAAGTAAGAAAGCCATTCTATTCTGCTATTCTAACTTTGCTATATTACATCTTAGAATGATTAGGGGGATGCTAATTGATTTTATGTCATTCCGAAAGTAGAGTGCCAAAGGGAGAAATGTCTTCTGATGTTATTGTTATCATTACCTTAAACCTAGTATTTCATGGGCTCTTAAACAATAATATGCTTAACATGTTCATCATTACAAATACCAACTTTGGAGGGCAAAAAGGTAGATGTGCTAAAATAGGCATTAGTAAGACAAATAGAAAACTTTGGTGTGAATGTGTATGTCTGCACATATATGTGTTAACTGTGTTGACATTTAATTTTTTAATTGTGCTGACATTTTTAGGTGACTGTTTCAGATTAAGTATTTTCCACTATAAAACAAAATTTTACATGAAATTCAACATTAAAAGGGACATTTTTCTCTTCCTAGGTTGTTCCTACAAGTAGCCAACATATTGACCAATTTTGGCAGGTTTTTGTTTGTGTTTTTTTTTCTTTAAGGTACCTCAAATGGCACAATCAATCAAATTGACTATACAAAGATCCAGACTAGCCATTAAGAAACAACTTTGAGGTGAAATGCTTTGACCTTTATAAAACTTTAAAGATTGGCTTCCCCAAGGATCAATTCCTGACCCTAGACTTTACCTTTGGAAGTTGACTCCCTGAGGCACTCTATCAATGTAAAATCTCATTGAAGTCTTTCACTTTCATAAGACTTGTATGCAACTACATTTATCATTTTCTTTCAATGGAAAAAACCTCACTCCAAATACCCTTGGAATCTGTTAGAATTCCATGATAGCTCTTTTTTCTTCTTTTTTTTTCTTTTAGGTAAAAAAATATACATTTATAGTTTTTTCAACATAAAGAGCTACATGGCAGCTTTCCCTTAGTTGATATATTGCATATATATTATCCTTATTTCAGGCACAAAGAAATTATTTTAGAATTGAAGAGCATTATTATGCCCCAAACAAATGTGTAATACTTATGTGTAACCGGAGAAGACTGGTTACTCAGTCTTCTCTGGAAGGGCAATAAATACATGATGTCTGCTACATAAAGGGCAGCATCCTACATGTTATGGTAAGAATACTGGCAGATGATTTTGGTTACAAAGAACAGAAATTGATTCTGCCAGGAGAAATTTATTGGAAGGACCTGAGTAGAGTAAAGAAATCAGATAAAATCTAGAAAATCAGGTTGTGTAGAGATCAAAATAGAACTAGTCACACCCAATCTGCTGGCAAGAAATGTCAAGGGGCTGCTACCGCGGGGACCATCGCCATCACCACCACCCAGCGGCTCCTGACAGCTGCATATTCTCAGTACTCTTTTTTTTTTTTTAAGATTTTATTTATTTATTTGACAGAGAGAAACACAGCAAGAGAGGGAACACAAGCAGGGGGAGTGAGAGAGGGAGAAGCAGACTTCCGGCTGAGCAGCGAGCCTGATGTGGGGCTCGATCCTCGGTCTCCAGGATCATGACCTGAGCTGAAGGCATCGCTTAACCAACTGAGCCACCCAGGCGCCCCATATTCTCAGTACTCTTAACTGCACATGTGGACGCTCCACTCAGCTACAGCCGTTTGTTAAAAACACAATCTGATCTGGGTCCTTTGTTCCACCCCCTCTAGAATCAACATACTGGATATATGTATCTCATTTACCATGTTTAGATCACATACCAGGTGCTAAATCAAAGAGGGAGGAAAGGAAATGCATAGAAATTCTCCTTATATCTGAGAAAGAAGAGGCTACCAACATTATTAGGGTTTATGAAAGCCAAAATTGAGTATAGTTTATGGTAAAGATACATCCTCTAGTGATATTTCTCAAATAAAGTAAGAGGAGTGGCATACATCAAAAGCATTTGCCATAGGGTCCCAGAAAAAACAATTCTATTTGAGGTAGGATATGATAAAAGGATATGTTAGATACTATTAAATACAATAGTATAATTCAAACATCAAATTTAAAAATACCAGTTTTAAATGTTTTCAGGAAATAGAGAACACCTTTCAACCTGTTCTATCAGGCAAGTATAAGACTCTTATCAAAATAATATGAAAATATTAGAAGAAAAAATTAGAGTATGATCACAAAAATTAATATAATATTAACAA
Source organism: Spilogale gracilis (assembly GCA_004023965.1). Classification (NCBI taxonomy): domain Eukaryota; kingdom Metazoa; phylum Chordata; class Mammalia; order Carnivora; family Mephitidae; genus Spilogale; species Spilogale gracilis. The sequence goes on along the minus strand of PITA01020113.1, from coordinate 10,288 downwards.
GTTTAACCAAATAATGTATAAAAAATATATTACATTATGACCAGTTATACCTCATATCAGCAATACAAAGTTATCTTCACACAGTGGCTGAAGCCGTGAACCCCAGGAACATGAACCAAAGAGACATAATGCTTGCCTGGACCTATTGCCACCACATGTCCATGCACTTGGCATCCTGCACCATTAGACACAATAAAAGAAAACTATGGATCAATATCCCCTAAGACTATAAATGCAGGGCGCCTGGGTGGCTCAGTTTGTTGTGTGACTGTCTCCAGCTCAGGTCATGATCCTGGAGTCCCAGGATTAGGCCCTACATCGGGCTCCCTGCTCTCGCGGGAGGCCTGCTTCTCCCTCTCTCCCTCTCCCTGTTTGTGTCCCCTCTCTAGCTGTGTTTCTATCAAATAAATAAATAAATAAAAATCTTAAAAAAAAAAAAAGAGACTATAAATGCAAAACCTCTTAACAAAATATTAGCAAACTGATTTCAGTAGCCTATTGAAAGGACTTTTTTTTTTTGGAATTTATTCCTTGGATGCAAGGATGGTTCAACATATGCCAATTGAGTATGACAAGTCAAAATAGAATCAAAAGCAAAAACCGTGAGATAAGCTCAAACCCTAACAAAGGCTATATATGACTAACCCATCGCTAACATCATAACAATGGTGAAAGTTTGACAGCTTTTCCTTCAAAATCAGGAAAATGACAAGTATGCCCACTCTTACCACTGTGTCAATGTAATCCTGGTAGTTACAGCTATCACAATCAAGCAAGAAAGAGAAATAAAAGGCATAGGCACTGGAAGAAGTAAAATTGTCTTTTTTTTAAGAATATATAAATGTGGGGCACCTGGTTAAGCGACTGCCTTCAGCTCAGGTCATGATCCTGGAGACCTGGGATCGAGTCCCACATCGGGCTTTCTGCTCAGCGGGAAGCCTGCTTCTCCCTCTCTCAGTCCCTCTGCTTGTGTTCCCTCTCTAGCTGTGTTTCTCTCTGTCAAATAAATAAAATCTTAAAAAAAAAGAATATATAAATGTACACATAGAAAATCTTAAAGACTTCACTAAAATGTAAGAATTAATAAATTAATTCAGTAAATTTGATGATACAAAAATCTATAGACAAAATTGTTGTGTTTCTCTACAGTGACAAACATCTGAAAAATAAAGGAAATTTCCCATTTACAATGGCATCAAAAATACTTAGGAATAAACTTAACCAAGAAGATGAAACATCTATACAATGAAAACTATGTAACTTTGATGAAAGAAACTGAAGATGACATTAACAAATTCTGAGATTTCCCATGTTCATTGATAAGAAGAATTAATTTTTTTAAATGTGTATAGTGCTCAAAGTGATCTATAGATTCAATGCAGTGACATTCCAGTGGCATTTGTCACAGAAATAGAAAAAAAAAAACACAAAAAACTAAAATTGGTATGTAACTATAAAGACCCTGGTTAGCCAAAGCAATTTTAAGGAGAAACAATGGTGGGGGAATCACATGTTCTAATTTCAAGCTATACTGCAAAGTTACAGTAATCAAAATAGTATGGTACTGACATCAATACCTTAGAAAAAAACTATCACATATATAATCAACTAATATTTGACCAGGAAGCCAAAAATACTCAATAGGGAAAGGATAGTCTCTTCAATAAATGGTGTTGGGAAAACTATTGAAAAATGAAATTAGACCTCTATTTACACCCTCACAGAAATTAACTCAAATAAATTTAAGACATAAACCTAAGACCTGAAACCATAAAACTCCTAAAAGAAAATGAAAAAAAAAAAACTCCTTGACATTGGTCAAATAGGAAGAAAATCCTACCATTTGAGACAACATGCATATACCTTGAAGGCATGCTATGTGAAGTCATATAGTGAAAGGCAAATACTGTAGGATATAATTTATAGGGGGAATCAAAAAAATCTGAACTTACAGAATCAGTGGAATTGTGTTGCCAGAGGACTTGAGGGTTGAGGAAATGGGGAGATGGTAGTCAAAGGGTACAAGCTTCTATTTATAAGATAAAAAGTTTGGGGAATATAATGCACAGTATAGTGATTATACCTAATACTGTATTATATAGTTAAATTTTAAGAGATTAGATCTAAGGTGTTCTCCTTCAATAAAAAGAAATGGTAATTATATGATTAATAAAGGGGTAAGTTCATGTTATGGTATGGTGGTAATCATTTTTGCCATATATATTTATATCCACTCAATATTTTGTACACCTTACACTTACATACTGCTATATGTTAATTACATCTCAATAAAGCTGGAAAAAAGTACAGACTGGAAAATTTCGTTGATTCTAATCCTTGAGAGTGAATATTCTACATCTTTCTAATGTTGTCACTCCTAAAACTACAATGACTAAGAAGAGCACACCTAATTCTATAAAATTAACTCTTTTTTTTTAAAGATTTTATTTATTTATTTGACACACAAAGAGAGATCACAAATAGGCAGAGAGGCAGGCAGAGAGAGAGGAGGAAGCAGGCTCCCTGCCGAGCAGAGTGCCTGAGTCGGGCCTCGATCCCAGGACCCTGAGATCATGACCTGAGCTGAAGGCAGAGGCCTTAACCTACTGAGCCACCTAGGCACCCTAAAATTAACTCTTTTGAATGGCTCTCTGGATCCGGTTTCTTCTACATTTCTATTATTCAAAGTCTATACAAACCACAAAAATTGTTGAAGGCAACCTGGAAACTTAAATAAACAAAATTAGTCCTATCTTTGGCAATATATGTTTTCTAGATTGACCTAAAAACTACTGTTTGCATACCATTTTTAATTTTTAAATTACAAATAAAGTGCCAATTTTTTAAATTAACATACATGTATGATTGTTTTTTTTTATATTATGGATATGTGAACGAACCACTGAACCCTTAAAAAATAATTATAGCGACAAAGAACTAAATAAAATGAACTCCATTTATGATTTGCAAAAGACAGTATTGCAATTTCACAACTTTTACTAAAAAACAAAAAAAATTTACAATTTTACTATGATTCTCTGAGATATCAAAGCTCCCTGCAGTTATCTTTCTGAAAGTAGCTAATTCGGTATATGATTTTGCATTCAATGTCATCTTTGTAAAATAGGTAAGAACATTTCAGCCAGCTCTTTCATCTCTCACATTTTGCAATGTATCAGTTGCCACAAAGCAGAGATACATCTTCCTTATCATCAAATACAATTAGTCTGATTTTATAACTTTATCTTTCAATTATTTTTTTTAAGATTTTATTTATTTATTTCTTTGACAGAAACACAGAGAGGGAACACAAGCAGGGGGAGTGAGAGAGGGAGAATCTGACCTCAACAGGGAGCTGATGCGGGGCTCTATCTAGGGTCTTCGGGATCATGACCTGAACCGAAGGCAGATGCTTAACCACTGAACCACCCAGGCATTTTGTATCTTTCAATTCTTAGCATAAATCCCAGCAAGTTGAATTCCATGTGATTTGAAAAGGAAGTTTTTCATCTGCATTTCAAGTCAAAACACAATATTTAAAACTGTCAATGTTTATATCATAGCATGTTTATTGTTTGTGGTAATTTTCCCTAACCAGGGTATTCCAGTCCAGAAGCATGCCTGTGAATAATGGGTAAAAAGAAACCTCTGCATTCTAAGGGCTTCCAGTTGTGGGGACAAGCCATTTCCCCAAAGGGGAGTCTGGAATGCCTTATACATCAGCATACTCCATTGGAATAGGTATGGCTGTTTTTCATTCCTATAGGCAAGTCAGGGGTGCTTTGAAGGACCCTAAGAAAAAGTCTTTCAACAGATACACATACATACACATCTAAAAAGAAGGAAATCCTGCCACTTGCAACAATATGGATGGAACTGGAGAACATTTTGCTAAGTGAAATAAGCAAGATGCAGAAAGGCAAACAGTGCATGATTTCACTTACATGTACAATCTGAAACAAACCCATATAACCAGAGTACAATGGTGGTTGTCAGAGTTTAGGGAGTGGGGTGGATAAGGGGTGATATTGGTCAAGGAGTACAATCCAGTTACACAAGATGAGTAAGTTCTAATGTACAACATGATGGTGATAGTTTAAAATTATTGCACTGTATATTTCAAATTTGTGAAGATAGATCTTAAATTTTTAACACACACACAAAATGGTAACTATGTAGAGGTGACAGAAATGTTAATTAGCTTGATTGTGAGGATTCTTTCACAATGTATACATGTAATATAACATCAAGTTATATACCATACATACAATTTTTATATGTCAAAGATATATAAATGTTCAAAAATAGCTTTATTGAGATATGGGAACCACCCTATTTTTACCAGGGTGGAAATACTTTGTATCTCTTGAGCAACACAGCACCTGATTCTGCTGGGGTGTAGAGTAAGATGGACCTAGAATAAGGTGAATCATCCTGTATTTCTAAAATTTGTCCCTGTTTACAAGAAAGTGATGGGGCAAGTGTCTACCAAGAAGCTATGGGACCTTCAAAGCTCAGGTCTGGCTGAATGAAATGTCTCTGACAGAGGTGGAGGTAAATAAAGAAGGTGACATAACCAAGCTAACAGCTTCTATTCTTGGAAAACACATCAAAAAAGAGGGTTCTCAGAGGCACATATCAATGTACTCCATGAAAGAGGCAACATTTGCCCACCTGTACAGAGAAGGAGTAGAAATGATCAGAGAAGCTTCAACAGTAAATTTGCAGGCGAAGGCAACATTTCCCTTTCAGATAGAGATAGAATCCTCCTCCCCATCCTACCCCAATCTTGGCTGTCACAACCCCAGGGAAGGTTTCTTTCACAAAGCAACAGTTAAGTCAAGCATTCTGGCAAGATGGCAAAAGAAGAACTTTAAATCAAAATATAATGTTGAAGTTTCAAAGAACAGGATTGAACATCAAAAGAACTAATTAATTAATGAAAAATCATAGGATCAAATGGATAGATCATTAAACATCTGTTTATTCAGTGAGAAATAGGAATTCAAAATAGCCTGGCTAAGCACAATTATTAGGAAAAAATGTATAGCATCAACAGGTTAAAATTCACCAATAAATTATATTTCCTACACACGAGCATAACTTGAAAAGACAATGTAGTATATTAGAAAGAGTGTAGGATTCGGGATCCAAATCCTAGTTCTGCACTTGAGCTCCTCAATCTGTTTATTAAAAAGGATATTTAAAAGAATCTTACTTCTGTAACTCACAGGATTATTTTGGAGATTAAGATAATGGACCAAAAAAATCTTATAAACTGCAATGCAATTTAATACAACTAACAGTAATAGGGGAGAGATTTAGGGACTATGTAATGTGTGTCTTATTCCACGGCATACATGTTTTCATTGCTTTAATGCCTTTCATCTCTGTTTCACAACATTTCAAAAACATCAGACATGTAAAGATCTTAACATGCACTTTGTTATAAGGTACTTAAGGGAAACAAAATCATGGGATAAATCTGCAAGAGAAGACTGAATTACAAAAACCAAGATTATCTTATGTTTGCTATTCACATTTATTTACATATTTTACCCATTTTTAGTCAACATCTGATACGTTTCAGTCACTAATCTAGGTGTTCCTATCTCAACAGTTTAATTGTTAAAGGAGAGGATAAAGTCTGAGTTGCAGAGAGAAAAGCAAGATGCACAAGATGTATAAACATAATAGATATAGAACACATGTATAATATGTACATATAAAATACAGAACATGTTATTTATATGTTTACATTTATATTTGTGTATATTATAAACATTCAGAAGTAACACAGGCATATATATATATATATATATATATATATATATATGTTTTGGAATGTTCTGAATGTTTTGCAAGTTTTGAGTTTTCTTTAGAAAAAATAGAACAAGTATAGATAATGACAGGTGGTAAGGATGAATCTGGCTCTTTTCACTAACACAGCTAAGAAAATAGTCTCTGAGGTAGTTCCATGCAAGCACAAACCTAAGTGAGGTGAAAATCCCTGTGACTAACTGCTCTGAAAACTTTCCAGTCAGAGGATTACAACAGCAAAGAAACTATCCCTGGGATTCCCTGGCATTGTTTGAGGAATGGTCAGACAAGAGATTGACTCAGGGGGATAAAATAAAAATAAAAAGTGTGAGAAGGAAGAAGGGGCCAGATGTGAAGACATAAAGTGTGATTGGAAACTAAAAGATTTTGAAAAGGAACTTTCACTGTTCAAGTTAACTCTGGTAGGTTTACAGGGAAACTAATTCCTATGAAATATTTTAAGCTAATACTATGCAAACCTTAAAAGACAAATTTGATTGAGGTGTTGACTGGAATGGTAGAGGGAGAGATAATAAAGAATATTTATAGTCAGGTCTCATTTTGTATGTAGATACTTTAAGACTTGCATATGAGTGGTGAAACAGTGAGATAAATAGAGGGTAGCTCCAAGATTGGTGTATTTTAATCAGAAAGAAAAGATATGGCCATTGTGTTACCCAAGATCAGCGAGTATGGATCTTCCACATACTCTGTTCTCATCTTATCCTAAATTTGGAAGCTTATTTAAGTCTTAGTGTTAATTTAGCCTTAGTCTTTCTTTTGATTTCCAGTGTATTTTCTATTGATTTAATAAACCGAATATTTAAAGCATTTTAATTTGGTCTTTGAACATTTCTGTCCTAGGACATGTGAGAAAGTTTGCCTGCTGGTATACTTGAAGCTGCCATTGCCTCAAGGTCATTGTCCTTATGAGAGAATAACAAGGAAATAAGGCAATAGCCAGAGGAATATGGGAATGTCAAAAAGGTTTTAAGAGGAGAGATAACATGGAATTATTATTCATTGTTGGTAGTGACCCATTAAGGAGCTAAATTACGATGCAAGTCAGAGAGAAGAACTTATGCCATACATAAACCTGCACACAAATATTCGCTGCAACTTCATTCCCAATAACCCCAAACTGGAAGCAACCTAAGCATCCTTCAGTGAGTGAATGGTTAAACAAACTGTGTAACACCTATACCTTGAAATACTACTTAACAAGAAAGGTAACAGATACATTCAACAACTTGTATCTAGGGAATTTTGGTCACTGGGAAAAAACCAATCCCAAAAGATAATGTTTATATGATTCTATTTATATAACATTCTGGTCATGACAAAATAATAGAAAGGGAAGGCAGATGAGTGTTTTTCAGGGGTTAGGGATGAAGGAAAGGAGACCACTACTTATGTTTCCATAAAAGGTAGCATGTGGGGTGACAGAACAGTTCTGTGCCTTCATTGTGGATGTAGCCACATGAATATACACATGTGGTAAAACTGTCAAACTAAATACACACACATATACACACACAGATGAGTGTGTGTACAAAATGATGAAAACTGAATAAGATTGGTAGATTTTTTCAATGTTAATTTCTTGGTTATAATACTGGAATACAGTTATATATTATCATTGGGGGGAATTGAGTGCAACGTAAATTGACCTTCCTGTGTTTTTCCTTTCAACCTCTTATGAATACACACTTATGCACAAAATAAATTTTAAAACTATACATACTGAAAGTCAGGAAGAAACGAAAAATGGAAATAGAATCCTATGTCTCTTTGAAAATACTGAGTCAGTAAGTGAAAACCTTTCCACAAAGAAAGCTCCAAACTTGGATTACTTCAGACAATTTTCCCAGCCACTCAAGAAAGAACACCAATTTTAGATCTTCTCCAGGTAAAAAAAGGAAAGCTTTGATGATACGCATGCCAAAGTATTTATTGGTGGAGTGTACTGATGATTCCAACTTAATTCAAAACACCTCAAATGCATAATGAATTGAGAGATTAACAGAGATAGATAATGAAAACAATATTAAAGGCTAACTGTGGAATCTAGATTGTGGGTACACTTGATTTCACCATATAATTCTTTTAAATTCTTTTTGTGCTAAGGACTTTAAGAAAATGATGAAAAATAAGAAGGCAAAAATTAAAGACCATGAATACAGACATTTAGAAGGAATTTTGGTGAGAAAGGAGTGTTTCAAAGACTGACTTTATATGACAGCAGACAGTTTACACATGATGCTAGGTGTGAAACAGGGCATAAAAAGTCATCAATGCATTTTAAAACTTTACAGAACAATGAAAAACAGGGGACCTGGGTGGCTCAGAGGGTTAAGCCTCTGCCTTCAGTTCAGGTCATGATCTCAGAGTCCTGGAATCGAGCCACACATCAGGCTCTCTGCTCAGCAGGGAGCCTGCTTCCCCCTCTTTCTCTAACTACCTCTCTGCCTATTTGTGATCTCTCTGTCAAATAAATAAATAAAATCTTTTTAAAAATGAAAAAAAATAATTCTTATTAATGCAGAAAAATAATTTGATAAAATTGAATGATCTTTCATGATTAAAACCCTCAATATACCAGAAATATAAGATAACTGGCTTGACTACCTCATTTCTAACAAATAGGTCTACAGAATATATCTACTTAATGAATCTGGGTTTTTTTCCTGAGGTTGGAAACAAGATAAGGATGATCCATTACCATTTTCTCTATTCATCATTGTATTGGAAGACCTAGCTAGTACATTAGGGTGTATTTTTTTAATGATTCAGCCACTTCTTTTTTAATAAAAGTAAAATAATACCTCTATTTAGTTTATTAGAGATGCAATCATATACAAATGTATCAACTTATGCTGTGCACCTTTCAAAATTAAACAAAACCACACTTAATTAGTTTACACTAAGCAGTGTAAAAATACAATTCACATTTATGATATGTAAGACCTTATGTCACATTGCCAGATACCTAGATCTTGATAGAGATCATTAATTTAAGAAATTGAGGTCACATACAAGCCCGCACCAAGGAAAGGCTATAAATGGTTAACAACCCTCCTCATTATTAGAGGCTTAAAACCACCCTCCTATCTCTTCTATCTTTCCTAGTAAATTACATGGTCAAAAATCCAAACACAAAAGGCAGCTTAGCCTTCATGAAGTTTCACATACCAAGGTCAAGTTAACTCAGAGTGCAATTCTTATTTAAGGGTAGTATCTAACCCTTTCCATGGATATGAACTATGCAATTTTGACATCGAGCAATTATAAAGGAGCCTCCAAAAATGTGGGCAGGTATGCTACATCCTGAATGTTTCATTTACATATTAGATGTATATTTATCTGCGGACAATTTCAAGGGCTCATTGTCAGTAGGAGATCCTAGCAATTGCTGTTTTGTAGTCCTGAAGCCAGGCAGCAACAGAAGCTCTTCTCATATAAAAAACATGACAGAAAACAATATAATAGTTTTATGGCATTACTGACAGAGGTAGAAAAAAATCTCAGAAATCAGTTACTGTTTTGTTTGTTTGTTTTTTAGATGAAACACATGTAATGCCAGATGGACTGTGTCTCCAGGTCAAGGTCAAGAAATTTAGGGGACAGCAGACACAAGAGGCAATAATCAGGCTTTTTTACTCCCAATTCAAAGTTCTGCCCTCAACAAGAGAGTACCAGGAAATACCATGGAGAAATCCATATGTAGGTGCATATAACCACCTAAGAAAGATTTGGCATCTGCTAGTGGTAGTTGTTCTGGCTTTATTCATGAGTTTTCTGTTCCATAAAATATTGAAGAGGGCCCAGGTGCTGTATTCTGATGAAAGATTTGGGCAATACATTGCAGTACAATCATATCATCACAGATCATCCAACCTAGAAGGCAATGAAGTAGACTAGAACTAGTGCTGTCTTTGAGTAACTGACTGATGAAGCAGGGTCCTGTGAAATGGCAATTTTCTCTTGAATGCAGCAAACAACGTTTTGACCTCCAATTGAAACATGCTGGAATATATTCACATTATAGCTCTCACTTCAGCTTGAAAGTAAGTAGTACCCACTCAGTGAATGATTGACAAATTCATTAAAATTTTTAGAATGTCCAGAATCTAAAAAACATATTATACCATTACACAAGACATTTTTTCTGTCCTCGCTCTCTTTCAGTATGTTTACAGATCTAAGGGAGCAGGTAACATTATGACTTTCATAAGTCCTAGGCACTTCTGCATTTCTGCATTTCCTCCATAAAAATATTAAAATTAGGTTTTTAAAGTACATTGGCATAGAACAAATATATTAATATATAAAACACTTTTTCACTAAAAGCTTTTTTCCTTAATAAAATTTTTAAGTTTCAAACATTTTTTTTTTTTTTTTTTTTTTTTTTTTTTTTTTTTTTTTTTTTTTTTTTTTTTTTTTTTTTTTTTTTTTTTTTTTTTTTTTT
>PITA01020112.1:0-35165 GCA_004023965.1 Spilogale gracilis | reverse complement strand
AGAAAGATAGATAGACAGAGAGAGAGAGAATTTGTAGGTGCAAGTAAGTTAAGGATATCAGTCATTCTGTATTAGCTGGGTGGACCCAAATCCAATGACAAGGAGACAAAAGAGAAGACAAAGAAGAGAAGTCCATGTGAAGACAGAGGTAGAGACTGTGGAGTTAAGCCACCAGAAGACAAGGAATGCCTGGGGCCTCCAGGACCTAGAAGAGGCAAGAAAGGGTTGTCTCCTAGAGCCGGAGGAGGGGATTATGCTTCTGGTCTCTATGATTGTGGGAGAATAAATTTATGTTGTGTTTGTTATTTATGACAGCAGCTCTAGGAAACTAATACAGTATTCAGCCTATACAACCTGACACATAGTAGTAGCTCAATAAATATTTGAGGGATTAAACTGAATGATGGTTTGTATTGGGTAAATTTGCTGGACAAAAAAAGTAAGATTAACCTACAGTAACCCATATCCTTACCTTCCAATGAAGTAAGTCTACTCAACATAATTTTAATCAGAAGAATTTAATTATTCTGTATGCTTGCAGATAATACTTCCCAAAAGGCAGGAGCTGCTAGGAAATACAGACTTCTACATTCAATCAAATTAAGTTAATTAAGCTTAGAAATATGAATCTAGGGCACCTGGTGGCTCAGTAGGTTAAAGCCTCTGCCTTCAGCTCAGATCATGATCTCAGGGTCCTGGGATCGAGGTCCACATCCCTGCTCGGCAGGGAGCCGGCTTCCTCCTCTCTCTCTGTCTGCCTCTCTGCCTACCTGTGATCTCTCTCTCTGTCAAATAAATAAATAAAATCTTTTTTAAAAAAAGAAATATGAATCTAAGATTAAGAATGCATCAGTTCATTCAACAAATGTTTACTGAGCACCTATTACATGGCAGACACTGAGATAAACACTGGAGATTCAGTGATGGACAAAAAAGACCATTATTGTCCTCCTGGATTTATAACTCATGGGAAAGATAGACAATGAACAAATAATCACAAGTGTAAGAACTGTTACAAAAGGGATAGGGGTTTCTCTGGAAAAAGAATAAGCAGCCACTTGCAATGAGTCAGCAGAGTGGCAGTTAGGAAATACTGTTGATTTTTGGACAATGTGAGAATTACGGAGCCAACCTTTACAGTCAAATATCACTGTATAGCTTTGGACTCCCCCAAACCTTTACTACTGTTAAAAAGTAATAGCTCATTGTTGGTTGGAAGCCTTTGCCAATAATATAAACAATTGGTTAGTATATACTATGTGTATTATATGTACTATAAATAATGTTTGGACTGAACAGACCCAGGACATCCCTTCTTCCAGACTCAGGGCACCCTCTAAACTCTTTTCCAGTCACAACATTTGGAATCATGTCAGCCATCATCTGCTTCTAGAACTAGCCAACACCATTTTTTGAGCCTATTTCCTTCTTGGTGAGCAACCATAAACTCCCAGATTCATCAGAATTATTCCACCGAGGTGGAGGCTGCTGCCAACCGCTGCTGTCTACCACCTGGTCAACATGCGTCTGCCGGCCTCCTGCACCTACCTCTCTTTGGGCTTCTATTTTCACCTCGGTAATGTGGCTCTGGAGGTCTGGGCTCCTTCTTCTGTGAAGTGGTGTAGAAGTGGAAGGCCACTGAGGGGCTCTTGAAGATGCAAAACCAGAGGGGATGGTCGCGCCCTCTTTTAGGACTTAAAACTCTGGATACCATAGAAGCCACCATGGCCCCGGGGAAGAACCTGAGCCAGGCTGTTTGGGATCTGCATGCCCTGGTTTCAGCCTCACAGACTCCCCTGTCTCTAGGATTTCCTTGGAATGACTTCCTGGATGAGGAGGTGAAACTCATCAAGAAAATGGCAACCACCTGACTAACCTCCACAGGCTGGCTGGCCCCCAGGCTGGGCTGGGTAAGTATCTCTTTAAAAGTCTCCTGCGTGGCCACAAGCCTCTGGAGCTCAGGGGCCCTGATGTCAGGGCTTCTGTCTAATCCTGTCTCTGTACTAACTATGCAACATTTTAACCACCTGGAGGCTCATTCCAAGTCTTGGACCAAGAGAAAACAATAAAACTTATTGTGAGAAAAAAAAAATTAAAATAAAATAAAGTCTCTGTGTAAGTGGACCTGCACAGTTCAAACCTGTGCTATTCAAGGGTCAATTACCTGTGTTAAGAGAAGGAGGAGGAAGAAGAGGGAAAAAAAAATAAAAGGAGAAGGAGGACTTGTTCCTTGGTTAGAAACCTCAAGACCTGATTAATTTAAGTAGATGCTTAGACAAAGAAACCATAAAATCATCTACCAAATAGATTCTGGAAAAGTACAGTATAGCTACAAATTTCCCTGTCATGTGTGTAAACCTGTGTGTTAGCACCATTGAGTCATTTTGTAATCCTAAAAAGATTATTTCTATTTAGTTTTATAGGAGAAAATGTATATCATTTACTCATGTAAGCAACACCCTAAAGAGCAAGCCTGTCCTTCAAAAGAAATAATGACATATAGGTAAGAAATTAAATTTATTTGTGACTAGTTGATTGGAAATGTCCCTTTGCTTAATGGAATGAGGTTGTAGTCTTGGAAAAATGCAAGTATACTAAAATAATTATTACATTGAATGGTTTGGAAAGAGGTACACTTTCTTAAGAGGAAGCAATTATTCAAAGAGAGATGCAAAATTATTCCTGAGCAAGAGCTTACTTAGTACCTAGCCAATGTTTGGTGTAAGTCAGGATGCCATTATAAGTGAGGTTTACTTTAGTTGTTTCTATTTAAAGAGGAAAAAAAAGTGAGATTCTTTACTTAGAATCCAAATACTTCCAAAAAATAGATTAAAAAAATAAATTTCATGTCTTTAGGATTGAGAGAAAGGCAATTTGGTTATTTTTAACCAAAGAAGTTTGTTCTACTGAGACATGATTTTGTCTCTCTGTAATCAAGATTATTCTAGTTTATACTTACATTTCAAAGTAAAATCTGTTATCTGTATGCTGTGCCATTTTCTGTGAAATAGCTTTTAAACTTAACTCTTTTCTTATGAATGATGTTATGAATGTCTTTTTAAAGTTATTGACGACAGCAGTTACATGATTTTTTTTTTAGTAAAGTTTTCTAAAAATGCTTCCCAGGGAAATAAATATTGTTTCATATTTATGTGTTATTTATACTCCCAGTTCTTGATGAACCATCAAAATTTCAAATGATATTATCTCATCATTTCACCAAAATGATTTTTTTAAGCACAGCAGAAATCTCAACAAAATGTAATGGATTGACAGTACCGTAAATTAACCTTAAGGTTTATTGACAGACTATGCAGGAAGTCTTTAGCATTTCTCTTTATTTTCAGGAAACAAAAATTCCTGTCTTAGGTCATATATTGTAATCAGGTTTAGCATAGCCTTATGAAATGAGGTACACATATAAAGATTTAGCAATTTATAATGGAGACTAATCTGTAAAACCTCAGCACTATATGGTTATATAGACATAGGAGTATGACATATTGAATGAAAGCTGAGGATATATTTCTCCTACATAAACATAATCTTGTGATTTTGTAGATGATGCTGTTATTCTCTTGGCCACCTGGACTTGAAAAGTGCAGTCATCTTTGAGTCTACCTTTCCCTACAAGTTCATGTCCAGAATCGAATCTTTACATGTCTTACATTATCTTGTGTTTATTACCACTGGCAAAGCCTCATTTCAAGTTTCAGCCTCCCATGATTAGGCTACATTTATGTTTTTCTATTCAGTTGGCTTTCTACAGTATCTCTACTTAATCCATGTCACATTATGTGGCCACATGATTATTCTTCAAAATAATATTTAAGAATATTCAGAATCTTCCTCAGTGCTTGGAGGGTAAAATCATCCCACCGCAGTGGGGACTCCATTCTTAAAGATGTCCAGGCCTGAAGCCTTGGACTCAGCCCTCCCACAATTCTCTCCTTTGCCTTCAGCTTTATCATCAATTCTGTCATCTTACATTTTAAGTATTTCTTCCTGTTCTCTCCTGTTCCCACAGCTGTTCAGATACTTATCACATGTATTTGAATTCAGCAAGATGGCAACTTCATCTATGTGGAATGCAACAGAACAATAACAAGATGGACAAAAAGAGCTTCTGAAGAGATATTTGATAGATATTCACATACTAAAGAATGCATAGGGGTGCCTGGATGGCTCAGTCATTAAGCAACTGCCTTTAGCTCAGGTCATGATCCTGGAGTACTCAGATTGGGTCCAGCATCAGGCTCCGTGCTCCAGAGGAAGCCTGCTTCTCCCTCTCTCACTCCCCCTGCTTGTGTTCCCTCTCTAGCTGTGTTACTCTCTGTCAAATAAATAAAATACTTAAAAAAAAAATAAAGAAAGAATGCATAGTTTACTCCATAAAACAGCTTAGGTGACTCATACTCTTACTTCAGATATGTTTATTGATTTCCAAGTTCACAAAACAGGAGAGTAACAGTAAATAAATGGAGGCCAGGGGTAAGATATCTAAAGAGAAGGAATGGAATGGAAGTGCACACCTCTTGGCTGACCGCCAGAAGTACTGGGAAAACTGAAAATCTGGCATAAGGTTCCAAAATATACACTACTCAGGAGTCAGGAATTTAAGATCAAACATCCCTGTAAAATTCAGGGAGCAAAGAAGGACTCACTATGTTATATTAGCATGATCATACAAGGTCAATTACACTGTATTATATTAACTATGTTATATTAACATGACCTATATTATAGATCTATAACAATTAATAATATGATCTATGTTATAACAATGTTATATTAACATGTTCATACAAGGTCAATTATGAAATGCTGACTTTTGGCCAAGATTTTTTTTTTTTTAAAGATTTTATTTATTTATTTGATGGAGAGAAACACAGCTAGAGAGGGAACACAAGCAGGGGGAGTGAGAGAGGGAGAAGCAGGCTTCCCGCTGAGCAGGGAGCCCGATGTGGGGCTTGATCCCGGGTCTCTGGGATCATGACCTGAGCCGAAGGCAGTTGCTTAACCAACTGAGCCACCCAGGCCCCCCATGGCCAAGATATTTTATTTAAAAGGGCAAAAGTCTGTGGGTGCACGATTAGAAAAATATGTCTCTGAAAAATATTTAAAAGTAATAAAAATAATACTTTTAAGGCCAAACTTTTGTCTGAAAACTTCAACTGTCAAAAAAGATTTAATTTCTGAGGTTCATGGTGTTTGGGCTCATTTCAATTATACTATAAACTTCTTGAGGGCAGAAATAATATCTTTCACATTCTATATCACATGGGATTAGTAGAGTACCTTACATAATCTAAGAATTAATAAATATTCATGAAGAAAAGATAAAGAACACATTCTAGATGTAAGGATTAAATGCTGTGGCTAAAGAAGCATCTTCCTATATGATGTATTTGATAATGCTCTGGCTTAAAAATGTTCTAGTTATACAAATGACCCCTTACACATTTGTATTTTGGTATTTAATATGTTCAGAAAAAAATTAATAGAAAATAGTGTGAGTTAAGATTTTTTTATTCAAATACCCTTGTTTAGGCTTTGAATGAAGTAAATATTTAGAGAAAGAGTATTGGCAATGGTATTATATTAGTATGTTTCTTTTATGTTTATTCAATATTTTATGTCATTTACCAACAAGAAAAATACTTCTAAGATGAGAGAGGGTGAGAAAGAGAGTGAGAGACAGAGGCAGAGGCAAGGGATTCTCTGTTCCACTCAAGTAAACCAGTTACTAAATTCTCAGCTGGGTGGAAAAAAATTCTCATGGATCATATCTATTGAAGTAGGGAGCCTTAGCTGGGATTGTACTTTTTCAGAAAGTGATTTCACTGTTGTGCTTTCCACGTCTGGTCTGCCAATTCTCCAGAAATGATGCAATTCAGTACATCAAACTCTGGCTACACTGGGACAGAGAAGATTTCAAGATTCACTCTTCTGGATGACCTTAATTTACTTGTCAGATAAAAATGCCAAACGACACAGGGATAATTGGAAAATGGGAGTTTGGTACATCTTGATGGAGAGGCAGAAGCAGAGATAGGCAGTGCAGCATGATGAAACACAGTTTGTTTTGTTTTAAAGATTCTTGTGTGCATTAATAAACAGTTAAGATGCCTTGACAGGCAGGCTTCATATGACAAAGAAGAGAGAAAAGTGATTGAGGCATTTAAACACCTGGAACTACTGTTAACATTCTAAATGCCAAGGATTTAATTTGTAATTGTCTATATTTCATATTGTTACTTGCAGTTGAGATAGATCTTTGATAACATATTTTGCAATTGAAATATGCCTTTATACGCCTTATAGTTCATCTTTTTTTTTTTTTTTTTTAAAGATCCAGGGTAGAATAGATTTTCCTTACAAGTTTCACAAATTCCCCGGAACAAATGATGCTCAATTTGAAAAGACTATTTAACATATACTATAACATTGAGTATTTGCATATTGGTAGGCATATATATGCACTTGAGGTTATAGCTTCTCTATATAACAGTGTGGCTTGAGGTAATTAGCTTTGTAATTAAATATATAGTCATTAGAGATCACAAATTTCATAAGACATAAACTCAAAGGTTTATTTGGAATCTATTTTTCATAGAAAAATATATAAAGAAAATAATCCTGATTAAAAGCACACATTAAACTGAGAGTTGTTGGAGGGGAGGTAGGGACAGAGATGAGGTAACTCAGTGATGAGCATTAGGAAGGGCATGTGATGTGATGAGCACTGTGTATTATATGCAACTGATGAATTACTGAACTCTACATATGAAACTAATGATATATTATATGTTGACTAATTGAGTTTAAGTAAAAAAAACTTAAAAAATAAATAAAAGCATACATTGATTAGAAAAAATTCTAGAAAACTTCTTGAGTGAATTCACATTCATCAAAACAAAGAAAAATATTAGTCATTTAGAATGTGCTAAACACTGTGATATAGGGACTGGGGAGACAAAGAAAGCTTAATTAAGCCTGGTTTCCTATCCTCATAATAGTTTCTCTTCAGTGAAGGCCATATTCAAACTTTAACTGTAATATAGTGAAACTGTTGTTAAAATGGAGGCATGTGTGGGGGTCTTGAGGCAAGAGTGGGAGCGTGATAATCTCGATAGAAAGATGGGAAGGAAGGCTTAAAAGGAGGTGATTCTTAGACCGAATCTGAAAGGATCAGAAGAAATTTGCAAGTAACCAAAGTGATATTGGGACATTGTAGTATGAAGAAATGACATTACATATATATTGAGACATGACACAGCATTCCTTGGATTTTCTTACATGCACTTTGAGGCAGAAATGTAATAAGAATAAGAAGGTGGAGAGAATGGATCATGAAAATTTAGAGACATCAGTCAGCATGCTTACGTTTTTCTCAGGAGTGGAGCAGAGGGAAATGAGAGTTTACTCAAAATGGCAATTTTTTTACTGGAGATATAAACTCTTGCAAATATATGGGAAGAAACTGCCAGAAGATAAATTCAATTGAGCCTCAATCTCACACTACTCTTTGAGATTTTTTACTACATAAGGTAATAAAGTCCCACTTTTCATCAAACTAGTGGGGTTTTTATCACTTGAAAATGAGAGTCCTACTTAATGAAATGAAATAAAGAGGAGAAAATTTGGCTGTATTTGTCCATATGCATATCCTATAATGATGGGAAGGGAGGATAAGTGGGTCTTTATATTTCTAAATTAGCTAGTCATAATTCTTATTGTTTATTATGTTACTTGAGTTAGATGCTTCTAATCTCCATTTACTATTTAAATTTTTTTTCTATGCAGAACACAGGCTTCTGAGTCTTTTTGCTTTAATAATTGGATGGATGAGATTGGAAGGGTAAAGGAAAATGGGATGTGTGGGGGTTACCTTTATAAAAACAATCTTTTTTTATACAAAGAATACCAAAGCCTCTGCTTGGAAAAGCCCCATTTTATTTTTCTTTAGTTGACTGATTGGTTAGGGGGGAATTAGTCCTGTCTATCCTATATTTAATGGACCCCATGTATTGACTTAATAAAACTACATGGATATAAAAAAAAAAAAACAGACCAAAAATAAAAACAAATGAACAGTCGTTTTTGGCAACTTTAGCTAGATAGCATGTTAAAATCAGATTGTGGAAGAATCTTCCCAACTTAAACCCATGTAATTATAAACTCATTGCCACCAAATCTGGAACTAAACAAATTCCTGTGAAGATCTTTATTTAATCTTCATAGTTAAGGATAAAGCAGATTTGAGGCAATGACTCTCTCTTACATGGCTTCAGTGGAAGTCTTTACGGAAGCACCCAAACCAAAACTATTGGTAGTGAAGGGCAATTTCTCTTAGCTTTATTATAAATAATTTAGATCACTGGCATCCAACAGGGACCTGCTATTCCCTATGCCAAAACTCATTTGGTTATCCCCTGAAAATGAGTAAGTTTTAAAGGAAGTTTTTAGATCATTGTTTGAAACTGTCTGAAACCTGCTCTGAATAACAGGGAACTATTTACCTCAAATTCTAACTGATCACTGCAATGAAGTCCAGGAAGATTCAAAGAGAGCCAGCATTCGTGTCCACAAAACTATGGCTCCATCAATTTTCTTAACGTTCCCTCTATTATTCATATTATGCTTTCTCTTGAACTTTCTGTGAAGTCCCCAAGTTAAATGTTTTGTATTAGAAGCAAGAGGGTTTTAGGCACTATATTACCCTACAACTTACAACTATTGTTTTCAAGAACATAAGATTGTTTGCTTTGCCTGTTGTTCTTTCACTAAATTTTGGCTTCATTGCCCAGGGAATCAAGTTTACTCAAGATCGAGGCTTAGTATTGTGATTCTGAATATGTGGAGTAAGTACCCCTAAAGAAAAAAAACTAAGGAAAAAAAATTTCCTGACATAACCATTCACAATTTCATGTTATATAAAACAGTACTGGGTTTTATTTATTCATCTTTTACACTAATATCTTCATGAAATGATATTGATTATAGACTAACTGGGCAGGTATCTATCATCTTGGTAGAAAGATATGCCTTTTCCTATACGCTGATGATATGGGTTTAATTTTCAACAACTAGAACTGATTTCTGGATACAAATAATTCTGCCATCCTATAGCTGCCAGAAGGTATTGCATGTCATCAACTTTATCAAAACTAAAATCATTTTCTTTGGCACACAAAAGGTGATTGATCAAAACTCTACAAAACAAGACAAGCTATTCCATTTTGTACAAGCATATTTTTTTCCACAGCTTATCCTAGAAAGCATGCTGTAAAACTATGCAGTTCGATAGAACATTTTCCATGGGAGCATTACTCCTTGGGTTTCTTTTTGGTGACTTAGAACACCTGCTTTGAAAATTTTCGAGGGCAGAATCATCTTTTTTCACAGTATCCAGTGGTGTGGAACTCTGGGCTTTCAATCTAGAGTACGCTTAATTGGAGGAGATTCAGCTCTGCTTCACACAATCTTTTCTTTGCTTCCAGCCCATTTCAGTGCAAATGGAAGGATGGTCAAAAATATTGGTTGGGTGTCTTCTCTTTAACAGTGGAAAGATTTTTATATTTCTTCACCTTTTTCTTTAAAAAAGCATTTGTACCATCTACCAGTATGAAAATAGATAAATCACATTCTAAGCTTTCTTTAAAGACTAACCCCCAAATTCTTAGTAAGTTTCATCTGAGATATCTATTCAGCCATCTCTGAAATCTGCCTCTGCCTCTACAGCAGGATCTTGCAAAATTGTTCTCTCTGCCCCTGGTCCCTACTCATATGGGTTGGATTAGGGATGGAGACTTGATTTGTATTGGGCCCAAACATGAGTTCTCTTCCAGGAATTTGGAATTAGGATTCATGGTCAGTTTGGTGACTTTGCTTGGAATGAACAAGAGATGTGAATCAGCAAGCCATGAAGCAGGTAAATATATTTTACTAAATGAATGTATACACAGGTAAAACTAGTCCTAGGAGAGAGAGACACAGAAATGAGTGGCTAGTTGCCTTTCATTTCAAGAACTTTCTAGCTTCTTGTTTCAGTCCTTTTTGAAGCCTAGCCAGGTCTACTCCCCATGTTTCCATGGTGGCCCTTTCTGGGACATTCTTAAATCTCTTTTTGCTTAACTTAGCTCATGGTATATTTAATACCTTCAATCAAAGACCCTTAGGTTCTTCTGTTTTCATTTCTGACAAAAGAACAAATATTTAGAAAATAAATTTTAAAAAGTGATTCTTTTTCATTTACTTCCCAAATATATTAGCTCTTTTGGAGTCTGTATGCATGGAATCATAAACTTTCTCACTCATCTCATTTCCAGCATGAAAATCTCCTTCTTTCAGTGACACTTTACCTTGGGTCTGCTTCTATCAATAGTTGTGGTCACAAAGACCACATTAAAAAACACACACTGTTGCATTTGTTGAAAAAACTATGTCTGAGGCCATTATTCTCAAACTCTTCATCTGTCTTTCCTAAAATATTTGTGCTTCATATCATGAGAGCATAAGGACTTCTCTGTTCTCTGGCTGTTTCCAGAAATCTCAGAGGCAGAGATGATGTACATACGGTGCACCTCTAGTAATAACCCTCAAAATGAAATTCTGTTCCCTCTTGGTTTTACAGATCGAATTCTCTACTTTTAGCTCTAATTTAGTAAGCATTTTGTATACGTATTTTAGAACACCTTAACTGTTTTTAGGGAGAAGAGAAATGTAAATAAAAGTCAACATTCCTCTGTTTAGTTAATCAGATTTTCTGAGAAGGCATCCTTGTAAAAATTAAGGGCAAGTTAGATAAGTTAGCATAAAGAAAAATCATGGTACTTACTGCTTAAAGCATTTAGCTTTCTTCCTAGAACACAAAATTTGACTATACTTGTAATTCTCTCTTGTCTCTAGTAATAAGTATTAATGACTTACATTGGCTATATGTATGTTTGGGCATGTTCTGTTAAACAAAATTTTTGATTAAATAATTCTGGATGATTAACAAAAAATGTAATAGAGGTCATTTCTATCTCCTTTTAAAACCTGAGGAGAATTTCCAAATTCCACATACTTATCAGCCTGACTAATTCATGTGTTACTTTCTTTATTTTGGTAGGAGTGAAGGTAATGAAGGTGCATACATCTAGCTTCAAGTGAGGTTTTCTACATTGCTTCTCTTCTGAATATTAACAAAAGTATTTTTCCAATTATTTTTCTTTTCCAAACTGAGCTTTGTTATTTTTCACCTGTCCTGATGCCACAATTTCCACAGCATAAACTATTGGAGGTCTTAAGGTAAGGGTACATATAAGACTCCTTCAATTATCTTCATAGTCATAGACCAAATAGGAATGCCTCCATCTCTCCTCTGGTAAGTCAGTCCTTGTGCCGTAGAGGTACAGGTCACTGATTAATGTAAAGGTACAGTTTCTCCATCAGTCTCTTATGTACTCACTTTTCACCTTCCTTTCCAGTCAAACATTTCTCCCTCCATCTTAAGCAGTAAGAACATTGTGAAAAATGATGACAGAGATGCAGTCTTATGTGCAGAAGTTTGTGATTTTTTTAATGAAAACTCATGAAATTTATCTTACTTCAAGGGTAATGGTAGAATATGATCATGAATGATATACTTTTACATGCTTAAAAATATTGCTAAAATCTAGCAAACAGGGGTTGTAAAGGTACATAACTTAAAAAAAAAATCTCCATGGTGGAGGGTGGCGGGGTACCTGGGTAACTCAGTCGGTGAGCATCTAACTCTAGATTTTATTTAGGATCATGATCTCAAGACATATTACTGAGCCCTATGTTGGGCTTGCTTTGGGCTCAGCTCAAAGTCTCTTGTCCCTCTCTCTCTGCTTCTTCCCTCACCCCCAACTCAGTGTGTGCTCTCTCACTTTCTCCCAAGTAAATAAAAAACACCATGGGTATTAACTGGGTACCTTTACATGTTTTTGTTTAACTCAATTTGAAATCTATTATCCCAGTGAACATTTGAGCAGGATGAGTGGGAGAAAAATGACAAAAGCTAGCTTGTTTTAAAATGATGAGGCTTCTTCAATGGAGAAATACAAACAGTGAGAAATGATTTAAAAGGACTCAAAAGGCATTTTGAATGCTGCAGTACATAATATGACATAAAAAAGAAGAATGTGCTAAAAGGCAATTAGATAACTCAAAATCTTCTTGGTCTAACTTGTTTGTCTGCTGGGCAATTTGGATTAATTTGGGAAAGAATGGAAAAGCCTTCATTCTAGTCATTATGCAAGGTAAAAATGCGTCTTTACAAAAGTTCAAGTATTCTCAAACCTGTATCTGTTCTATAATCTGAAAAAGTAAAAACCTTCCTCAAACAAGACATTCCATGTTTATTATTTATAGAATTTACAGTTATAACTAATACTATTCAGAGTCAAAATATAATTTTCAATATACAGTTGAATTTTATTTTTTTTGGTTGCTTATTCCTGTTCAAGGAAATTAGTTAGATAGTCATTTATTTAATTAAAAAATTATTGTGGGATAGATGGCTCTGTGTCATTTCTTCTTGGAAAACAGAATTCCACAGAAAGTCCCTACGGAAGTTCTTGTTCTAGAGTTCTAGAATTACATTTTTTTCCCTTAATTTTTTTTCTTCCTAATAAAATGAGTAGCAGCTGACTTACAGCACAGGATCATACAAAAAATCATAATGGACACAATACATGATTGACTGTCCCTCAGAAGGATAGCCGTTATTCTAACAAACACTTCTGGAGTGCTTTTGTGTGCTGTCTGCAATTCTAAAGACTTTACCTGTACTTTAGAATCTACTTTATACTGAGGCACAGGAAGTTTAATTAACTTACCATGATTACACAGATAGAAGTGGCCAAACCAAAATTTAAGTGCAGATAGTCTCGTTCAGAGTTACAGCTTCTAACCTTTATGCTATGTTGTCTGTCGGTGCAGAAATCTTTCATGATTTAAGTATTTAAAAAACAAGTGGCCCAACCCATAAATAATCTGACTGCCACAGAAACAGGAGAGACAGTGGTTCTGGATCCACAAAATGATGTCGCTAGAATAGACTGATGGAGACTTCCTGACTTGCAAACTGTGCTGATTAAGCTCTGGTATCTCAGAAGTTCAAGTATGGAGCTGTCTTGTCTACCACTCCAATGCTTGGGCACTGGGAGGTCAGCTCATCTGGGGAATCCCACTCACCATGATATATCACCTATAAAAATTAAACAAAAACTAACACCAAGACTAGCCAGCTGTCTCCATGGTAAGCTAATGGGCATGAAAAGTAAATGTCAAAGGAAGAATCAGAGAATGGCTTGATTGCTATAGTATGGTGTGCAGAGACAAGAAGATAAGGATATTATTTTCTAAATACAATTCTGAAATTGTTAGAATGGAATAGTATTGATACTCAACATTTATTGAGCCTTAACCACACTAGTACTAGAAATTCTGCTAAGTACGTCACATGTATTGAACCAATGCATATTCATAAGAACACTAGGAAGTAGATGATACTTTTTTTTAAAAAAAGATTTTATTTATTTATTTGACAGAGAGAAACACAGCTAGAGAGGGAACACAAGTAGGGGGAGTGAGAGAGGGAGAAGCAATCTTCCCGCCGAACAGAGAACCCTATGCAGGGCTCGATCCTGGGACTCCAGGATCATGACTTGAGCCAAAGGCAGATGCCTGATGACTGAGCCACCCAGGTGCCCAGTAGGTGATATTCTTATCCATACTTTTCCTGATGTGAAAACTGAGGCATAGAGTGGTTAGCTGCCTTGTAAAAAGGTAGTTATAGAGTCAAGATCTAAATGTAGGTTTAAGTCCAAAGCTTGAACTTTCAGTTAAAATTCACTAGTTTTCTTTAGCTATTTATCTGTGAATATCTGCCAAGTTGAGTTTCATGAGTTGGATGCTATCATGAAAAATTTCCTTGTCCTTTCTGTTTATTTATATCCTTCCTTTTCTTCAAGGCCAAAGTGAAGGCCCTCCTCCACAAAATGTTTGCCAGCTGCCAGCTCACAGCAATAATTCAGATTATAGAGAGAGTTAGCATTTTAGTTAGATACTTCCTATCCTCCTTCTCAGCTTTACTCTTCTCTAGAATATCTCTCATCACTTGGCTTAGAGGAGGTTCCCTGGGGCACAGATTCTGCAGTGCAGCTTTGTAGGTAGCAGGTTTATTGAAGAATGACTTCAGCATGGACAGGTTGGGAAGTGAGGGGAGCAGAAATGGGAAAATGGAGCAGTGGAACTGCCATCTGGAATCGAGGAAGACCTCTGTAGATCTCAAGGGCTGAGATGACCCTTCACAGGTATCTTGAATTGAACACTGGGACTCAGTTGTGTGCCTCATAATTACCAGACTTGGATTCTGCCCACCTCTGGGGAGAGGAAATGACTCTGAGGAATGTAGCTTCTTTTGGACAGAGCCAACGTCTGGAGAAGAATTCAACCATGAGCCTTGGGCAGGCAGCACACCCACTAGCTAAGAGATTAAGTAAGTGCCTGAGTCCTGAAGGAGAGGTCTGGGCAACACACCAGAGCTCTGCATCACTTAACATTATAAATATTTTACTCATTATTTGCTTATTCTCTCCCTCCTCTCTGGAATGTAAGCTCTAGGACAGAACACCAAGAATCTTTGTCTATTCCTGCTATATCCACAATATCCACAGCATGTAGAAGAACACTTAGCACAGGTGTGTTTTCACAATTTTTTTTAATAAGTCAGTGTATAAACAAATAAATTTCCAGTTTTCTGAAACTAGAACTTACATAGACTAAATATCCTTCCTTAGGTCCTAATACATAAGGAGTGGCAGAGCTTGGACTGGCCCAAATCTTTAACCGCTTCACTCAGAAGTTCTCTATTTTTAGAGCAAGGGTAGCTCATTTAGCACATTCCTTTTATTTTATTGATGAGAAACTAATGTTTAGAGTAGAGAATGGTCAGGAGCCAAGATACCAAGTCCTACATTGCCTATACCAATTAGACCATCCAGCCAAGTAACCTAGCCTGAGACAAGTCCATGACAACCTTGTGTGTCCTATTGGGCTTCGTGTTTAACTTTGCTTCACTAACATATCACCTTTATGATATCTTGATTCATGAAGTTTTCCAGATAACTTAATTTCCAGAACATCTGCAACTGACCAACTTTCACAGAAAGTTTGGCATGAAATTGCTCAGCTCCAGTTTCCTTAGGAGACTCTGGTGAGCAGGTCATAATTCACAGTGTCTTGAAAGTCCAGAGACCAAATATGAACTGTCAAGGAGAAATATGCAGGCTTACATGCTGGCAGAGAGCAAGGATGTGTTAGAATTTAAATTGATAATTCTCACGGTTCCAGCACGTTCGGTAGGTGAATTCTAAAACTAAAATAGTCTCTAGGGAGTTTGGAAGTTCCGACAGTTTTAGGAGTGACAATGAAAAAGACATTTGGAAGGTTTTATTTTTAGTATGGTTAAAATGAAGGTGAGAAAATTAGATGTCTTAGCAATGGTACCAGAGAAGTCAGTTATGGGAAGCTCATTCTGATTGGCTTGATTGTCTCCAAACTATAGATAAAGGGAAGAAAAATAAAAACTCAGGAAGGTTTCACCTCTTGGCAAGATCAGAGATGGCTTCACATGGCCCTTGACTATCTGTGACTCCAGGCACATGTCTTGTATTTTCTGTACCAAGATCATCACCCCCATCACTTCTTACCCTCACCTCTGTTGAAGCTGCTGGTTCTCTAACAAGAGGGTGCCTCAGAATCATTTGGAGAGCTTGTTAAAACAGAATGCTGGGTTTACCCCCAGAGTTTCTGATTCAGGAGTATATGGTTCAGTTTGAAAATCTGCATTTCCAAATTTTTCTCGGGTGTTTCTACTAATTTTGGCTTAGGGCCTACATTTTGAAAACTATGGTTGTAGCGACACTAAAATGCTTTCAGTTACTAGAAGATTCCATACTCATTTTCATCTGTACACCTATATGCCTGCACACATGAGAGAACAGAAACTCTCTGATCCTCTTATCTTACCCCCCAACTCACCACCCATCCCCGTCACTAGCATGGCCAAATTTTATAAGTTAAATAAGTTTATAAGTTAAATAAGTTTTATAAGTTAAATAAGTTTTATAAGTTAAATAAGTTTATTAACTTTAAAGTTAATAAAATTTCCTTTAAGATAGCACTTGTTCTTGGAAGCTTTCTCTGACATAGTTTGTTTGAGTTCTTCTCCTTATGCTCCCAAATGTCACATATACCTCGTAACCTTGTTTAATTTTCTGAACCTCTTACAAGCCTCTGTGAAAGCAGGGAAAAAGTCTATTCTTTTAATCTTTGAATCCACAGCGCCTCCTTCTGTATCTGGCCCATGGGTTAGTACTTCTAGACCAGGTGAAAGAGTGAATGAATAAATAGAACAATTAAGCATTCTGCTTGCTTTAGCATTTGCTTCCTTTCACATGTCCTTCACTTTCTCATTATGTCAAATTCAGAAACAAACTTTGTATCCAATTTAGAAATAAACTCTCTTACTCCCCAGGAAAACAACTCAAGCAACAGTATTGAAGACATTGTCAATTTCATTTCTTCATCTCAAAATGAGCCTAGGAAGAGTACACAAATGCAGAATATATGTATTACACATCGGCATGTACGTATAAATACATATGCTCAATTCAGTAAGCAATATTGTACTGTTTATTGTTTACAGAAATGCTGAAAATGATTGTTGAAAAAACCATTTAGGCTGTTTTCTGGCTTTGCATCCAGCAAATATAAGATATATTTATTTCAAAAATTATAGCACAAGAGCATTTTTCAAAGGATGCTCAGTTTTCCAAAAGCATACGAGAATATGAGATTCAGTCTGTTGTGAATCAGCTATTTTATATCTGATGGTAAAGTTGCTGTATTCTGCTACTTTGCCTATCTTTACAGTGCGGAAATATGCTCATGCATGTCACGCTCGGGTTTATGCAACACACAGCTAAATCCTTTCAAGGGCTCCAGCTATGTTGCCAAGAATCCTTGTTATTTAACTTGAATTCTACTGAACTACTGTTTACTCGAAAAAAGCAAAGTGCAATGCAAATACTTAAGCTGTCTCTTAATTCTTCAAACAAGGTTTGGTAGAGCTGTCTGGATTTATTTTATAAACATCTGTCCATTGCATTGAGTGAATAGAAATTTAAAAGATGTTACATTAGATAATTTAAATTTATTTTGTATTGCATCCTAGTACTATAAAAATAGAAAAACTCCAATTCTGCCTTTAGATTTTGACATAGGCAGATACTATTTAGTATTTATACATTTTATATAAAATACTTTTCACCCACCTTGGACAGTTTGACAACTCTTCCATTCAACTCTCAAGTTTTTCAGCTCTAAGAATGATCGCTTACCATATGGATAGAACTCCACCGGGAAGTAGGAAAGCAAGCTGTCAAAGGAAGCAAGCCCTGTGCCATGTCATCCTTGTTGCTTGGGATTTCCGAAAGGACAATTTCACCCCAATATCAGGTGTTTGTGCCCTCTCCCTGTAAGAACTAAAGCTATGTGTCACCACTGGGCATCATTCCACAGCTAGTAAGGACTCCCCTCATGCTTTAGAATACCGTTCCAGAAATCGCTACTGAATGACACAATACTCCTTATCCTATCTTGGGCAGGGTACATAGTTGTGCAACAGATGGAAGTAGGAGGTCAGCCACAGTTAAGAATCCCACCAGCAGTTCCAGATAGGCTATATCCAGTAATATTAAGATATTAAGTTTTCTTCACTTTGCCCGTAATGCTTTCCTAACCACTAGAATATGACATTTAAAAAAACCACTTCAAGATTCAAATCAATAAAGCTCGTTTGTATAGTCTGATCAATGGTTGCAATTCTTTGTGTATTATATAGGGAATATATTTTTCACTAAATTTGGAGCAATTTGAAATGTATAAGGAACATTTTTGCTCTCTCTATAAAGTCAAATAAGTTGATAGAAAAATTCAGGCAATTTATATGATAGCAGATAGAAAAAAATCCATCTCCTCTCAAATCAAGTCAAATTAAAATTGGACTTTGAGAAAGGCATATATAGGAAACTTTGTTAGAGGAGTCTGGTGTGGCTTAGTGGTAAGCTTCCTGAAGATAAAGAATGTTTATTATTTATCTTTGTTTTTTTTTCTCTAGCTTTTTTGAGGTACAACTACAAATAAAAATTGCATATACTTATGGTGTACAATGTGATGTTTGGATATAAGTATACATTGTGGGATTATTTGTGTATACAAATAAACACCACAATCAAGCTAATAAATATAACTACCACCTCGCGTAGTTATTGTGTGTGTGTATGTGTATGTGTGAGAGAATGTGTGTATGTGGTAAGAACATTTAAGATCTACTCTCCTAGAAAATTTCAAATACACAATGCAATACTATTAACTATAGTCACATTATAAATCTATAGATTTGTAACTTAGTCTACATTATTAGATCTTCAGAACTTACTCATCCTGTATAACTGACATTTTATATCCTTTGACTAGCACCCAGCATACTATTTTTAATATATGTGCACAAAACACAAATAAGATCTTGAAAATATATAGATAAAATAATAAAACACATATAATTTGTTTGAAATAGCATATGCAAGGGGCTCCTGGGTGACTCAGTTGTTAAGTTTTTGCCTTCGGGGAGTCTTGGGATCAAGCCCTGCATCTGGCTCCCTGCTGGGCAGGAAGCTTGCTTCTCCCTCTCTCACTCCCCCTGCTTGTGTTCCCTCACTAACTGTGTTTCTCTCTATCAAATAAATAAATAAAATCTTAAAAAAAAAGAAATAGAAGGTGCATGCTAATTGAGTATTTACTGGATATTAACTGAAAGCCTTCTATGTGTCAGCAAAGCAATATAAGAGACAAAAAATGAGTAAGAAATGTTTCCTGATATCAAAGAATCCCACCAAACTTCCAGTGAAAGGATGATGACTGATATCCCAAAGAAATCATATTTTTGTGTATGTAGCTATAGGTTACTGGCTTAAAATAAACCTATATCTACTTTTTGAACTAGATCCCCTGTTATTTGATAGTGGCCTTTTTGATATGAAACAAATTGTAACACTGCATGTTAATATGCACATTTTATAATTTCTAAATACCTGTTAATGGTAATAATTTTTTCCAGCCCATTTAACAAAGTTATGATCTTTAATATTTTCCATATTGGAACTTTCAATCTGTCTTTATTACATGAGCTTGGTTCTTTTAAAGTCTTTATTTAATCCAGGCAAAATGGAAGCAAAATATATTTTTTTTATTAAAGTCTTATTAAAAGAAGACTTCCATTCTCTATGCAAATAGTTACTCTTCATCAAGTCCCGCTCATGTAAGGTAATCAGACTAAGTACATTATTTTGTCCCTTTAGAGTTATACTTGGTCTACCATGTGTGCATTAGTCTAGAAATCTGTATTAAAACACATATAGCTCTTTGAACTTGATGCATGGTGATTTATATATAATTATAGTCTTCTGAAAATCTGTGTTTATATTCAAACATACGTTATGTTGGGAAGAATATAATTGATTAAGGGAAGGAGAAAAATTGGAGGTAAGAATAAAAAAATAATCATGTAGAAAATCAGAGCTAATGACCAAGGTAAATAAGAAAAGTAAAAACACTGAACTGGGTATAAAGGGAACTCAATCCTTGTTCTGAGCATTAATATGACTAATACTATGCCCATATAATATAATATGCCCATTCCAACACTTACTAGCTATGGGAATGTGGTAAGTTACAAACTTTGTGTTTCAATTTCCTGATCCATCAAATGGACATGATAATAGTATCTACTTCAAAGGTTAGTAGTCACAAAAAATAGGTTAGTGCTTGGAAAATAATTAGAATTCAAGTATTATCTGATTATAAATCATATATATATATTATCTGATGGAATCTCAATGTTACATTAAAACTGTATCACAACCTCCTAGACAAAGCAAGGATTTCCTTTAAGAGATGCTGAAAATATATCCAGCTAGTTTCAGCACAAAACCTTTTCATGAGGGACATTCATTACCTCATAAGGTAGGCCAATTTATAGTTGGACTAACTAACTGCTAGAAAATTCTTCCTTCCTACTGATGTTTGCATTTATATAGCTATGGTCGCCAACACTGAAAGTGCGTTATTGATTGGGAAAAAAAAAAGTGTTCTATTGATTGGAGATTATTCCAAATTAAAATCTTACATACTGGAATTCATTCTCCTCTGGGTAGACTCATAAATATGAAATCTGCCTCTTGCTTGATTAATTAACTTTTTTATTACTCCACCAGGGTCATCTGGTTCTCTTTCTGCTTCATGCTTCACCATTAATAACCATCCCCAAACTTCTGGCTGCTGTTAATAATGATGTAGCTAATTTCATCCTACGTAATTGAAGCAGTACAGATTGGGCTTCAACCAATAGACCAGATCAAACATAATAGAAAATTTTTTAAAGCATAATAGAGATTTTTTTTTAAAAAAGGAAGGTTAAGGAAAAAAATAAATATGTTGCACAACAAAAAAACCCACATCATTTAACTCTACCTAAAATGCCCTCAATTTTAGAATTAAAAATTAATTTATCATTAAAGTTCCACATATTATGCTTCTATATAACTCAAGCCAGTTATAGCCTAACAGCCAAAATAAAGTAAGCTAAAATGGTTATCTGTGGCAAATAAAAATATTTGATTCTTTCTGTTTAGACTGGAAGGCAACATGTTATTCTTCCAATTTCAGCCTTTTTAAAATGTTTTTTAAATTTTTTATTTTTTTTTTCCAATTTCAGCCTTTTAAAATTGTACATTATTCATCTATTTGATTAACTATGCATTGGAAACCATAAGCAAGACATTTCATAAGACACAAAGATACACTGGCCAAAGTTCTTAACCTCAAAGGGCTAACAACTTAGCAAATAATTGAGCATTTGCAAAATAAAATATAGAATGAGGAAAGAGTGATGATTTTTCACCAGACTGATCCAGAACATTTCAGGATGGGTAGAAGATGAGCTGGACTAACCATTTGTAGTATATTAGGTTGCTGAATCTTCCAGGTGGAAGTCATAGAAGAAGTGTAGAAATTACGATGATTTAGAAAATTTCATACATAAGGCATCCATACAGTTTTTCAGAGTTTGTGTTAACTAGATGGAGATGGGACAGGAATGATGTTAGTCTGTATTAGGATTAGAGGGAGACTTGAATATTTGTTGAGAAATTCATGTTTTATGTGGTAGAAAATAATGATTTGGAGTTTTAAGTGTAGAGGTTGGAGTATAGAAAAATTAGTCCAATTGAAACATAAAGAATAAATTAGGGAAGAAGGAATAAGAGAGAAAATATTGAACCTTAATTTCCAGGATTATTTCCCATTTATAAATTGTTAAATTTAATCAAATTTCTTAAATATGAAACCATACTAAAAATAGCTAATTCTTAGATGTTTCAAAATAATTAAGTGATTAAATTTGTTCATTTGTAACTACACTAACACTTTCTGTATACATGTGTAAGACATGACATAAAATTCTATTTTGAAATACCCACTATGGTTCAGTAATTTATTGTTTGGTTAGTTAACGTTGATCATAATGATTTCTGTGTGGTTATGTCATGTGACACAACGTCCATTGTTATCACTTTTGGCAAATAGTACATTTTAAATGTTGACGGATGTGGATTTTGTGCTGCAAAGTGCTTTATGTAGCCTACAGGTAAAAACCCAAGTTTGTATGCTGCTAAAATTTAATGTATAATTAATTCTTCCAGGGGAAAAGAATGTACTACTTCCATGTTGGCAATGTATACTTCTCCTGAGTCATCTGGATAATCATTAATGCAATGGGAGAGGTAAACTGCTAATTACTATGTGTAAATTTCCAGGTTTCTTTCAAAAATTGGCTTTAAGCTATGGATTCTGCACCCTTTTGATAGCTTTACAAGTTCTCTTCCAGGATTTAAGTAAAATGTTCAAGTTGGCTGCAATATAGCAGGATATATTTTATTTGAGTTTTAAAAGTTGTACACATGAAATTACTTTCTGCTATTCTAAAATACATTCGAATATTAGATAAGTTTTGGTGTTTTAGGGGCCCTCGGTGGCTGTCTGTTAAGCATCTGACCCTTAATTTAATTTAATTTAATTTTTTAGTTTTTTAAAGATTTATTTACCTGACACAGAGAGAGACACAGTGAGAGAAGAACACAAGCAGGAGGAGTAGGAGAGGGAGAAGCAGGCCTCCTGCCGAGCAGGGTGTCCAATGTGGGGCTCAATTCCAGGACTCCGGGATCATGACCCAAGCTGAAGGCAGATGTTTAATGACTGAGCCACCCAGGTGCCCCCTGACTCTTGATTATAATAATAAATAGGTGGTCCAAATTTCCTGTTGGTTTATTCATATAAGCAAAAAGGTCTGTACTTAATCTGTGTGTATGTGTGTGTGTGTGTGTGTGTGTGTGTGTGTGTGTGTGTGTATGTTTGATAGTTTGGGGCCTAATATAAATCTCATTTTAATACAGATAAAATTCTTATATTAGCATCTGACATCTGACACCAGTCTTTCACCTGTCTCAAAAAGATCCCCATGGAATGTTTATATATTTGTACTTTCTTACTACTGACTGTGTAGTTTATTGTAATTTTGTTATATCTATTCTAAAAAAGTGGGAGAATCAATTACAGTGCCTGATTAAAAGACCAGTACACAATAGGTACTCAATAAAATGCTGTAAGGACATTATATTTAGTTGTACATTCTTTATCAAAGAGAGATTAGCAGGCATAAAACAGAAAAGTCTTTTGTGACTATATAGGAGTGATTATCTACCTATTCATGGTGTACCTATCAATCAATCAATTACTTATATCTACCCATCTATCTGTTATCTATTTATCTCTCCATATACGCACATGTAATGAGGTTATTCTGCAGATTTGGGGAAAGAGGAAACAAACAGGTCTGGGTCAAGTAGGCTCTTTCATAGTGCTAGCAGTCATCATTAGTGATTTTACATTTGTTTAGCCAGTTTCCACTACATGATCTGACTCTGTGAAAAAAATCCAGTTGCTGGTCCAGAAGACAGCAGAGGTGACTGATTGTTATTCAAGTGCCACAATATTTGTAGAACACTAGTGGGTTAAGACTACTATGACTTTGAAGAGGAGATCTTTCATGTTTTATATTACTGTCTTGTTGGCAAACTGAAAGTTGAACCAAGGAAAACATATATGGCTAGAGAGAATCAAATTGTAAACTATTTCACTTTGCTTACTTAAAAAGAAATTGATCCAGACCATCTCTCTTCCCCAATCCACCCCCACCTCTATGCATGTATTTTAAAGTTAGTTAATTAAATAGAATGCACAAGAGAGAACTTAGTTCAGGACTACTCAGGAAACAAAGCTATAAAAATTAGAAGATGAGCTAGGAGGGTATGAAGAGAAAAAGACTGATGCTGTATATTGGGATTCATATTCATTATATACCCGAATTTATACTAAACCTGCCATATCCTACCATGACTTTATTCACTGAAATTCTCTTCTGGATATAAACAGCATTCTTTGAAAATGCAATTTAAAACTAACCAGATAAAAAATAATCCTTTAAACGATTTTCCCCCTAGGCTGTAAATTGACTTGGGAGCCATTCTATTTACCCAAATTCCAGGTTTAGACAAACATATTTTTCAGTTTCTTCTCAGACATTCTGTCTTTCCAAGGATCTAATAAAACTAACTTTTCATGTCATTTATGAATCAGGGATTCAGAATACGTTTTTTGCTGTCTGCTGCAGCCATTGTCAGATGGTTCTAGGGTTCTAATCCTCAACATCCACTCATTGATTATCAGGTTTTGGTAAAGCCATTTATGCTTCTAAAAGGAGAAATAATCTTGTCAGAATTAAAAAGGTAATTTGTGTAAATTGCTCAGTACAGAGCCTTGTACCTGTTACTGGTCATGTTACTCCCTAACTGAAACTCTCTCCCAGCTCCTCAGTATCATCAGAAGGCTCAATATCCTTCATGTGGCCAAAACGGCACCTTCATGTTGGCCCTTGTCTAACTCTCTGCTTTTAGTTCCCACCACTTCATCTTTATGTCTCCTCACTGCAGCCACACCAAATTATTTGCTCTTCTTTAAATTTTTCATGTTATTTCAGGCCTCAGTGTTTTTGCTATTCCTTTACTACTCCTCTTTCAAGAATGAGCCCCAGTTTCTAACTTCCAACCCATCCATTTGTGACCCATTCATGCTAAATTAGGATTTCTTCTCTATGCTCTCAGAGCACCCTTTGCATATTTTTATGATAGTACATTCATTAATCTTGTATTTAAATTATTTAACTATTTAAATTTTCATTTTTTCCCCACAAATCTAGACTATAAATAATGTGAAGGCTGTTGGTCTTTTTACTAATTTTTAATCCCAGAGTCTCACACAGAGTATGGCACGTATTAAGGATGCTATATATTTTTGTCAGATGAATAAATATTACATTGAGTCTTTGGTGAGCATGGGACCTTTTCTGGTAAGGAATCTCAGAGTACTTGTCTTTTATATGACATCTGAAAGAATTCTAGACCTGAAAGTACAATGAGTTGAAATTTAGAGTTAAACCAAATTAAAAATTTCATATTTAGATTATGACTTTTTTTAATTAGACCAGATTGTTTTCTCTAGAAGTCCTAGATAAACACAAAGGACTTATCTAGATTTAGCCCTATAAATTTGTCCGAGAATATATTTTTGACTTAGTGATGTAATGTGCAAAAATGTCATACTTTTAAAGA
Source organism: Spilogale gracilis (assembly GCA_004023965.1). NCBI lineage: Eukaryota > Metazoa > Chordata > Mammalia > Carnivora > Mephitidae > Spilogale > Spilogale gracilis. The sequence continues at coordinate 10,302 of PITA01020112.1, read as the reverse complement.
AGATAAACTTCTTCCTCCGTGAAAGAAAGTAAGAAAACTGAGCTGCAGGGATGCAGTATACACAGCCTGAACAACACAATGATAGGACGCTTCCAGGGACAAAACTCTCCTTGAATTGCGTCCTCTGACTCCGCACCAAGGCCAAGTCTTGACATGGGAGCAGAAGAAAAAGAGTCAACAGGACCTAGCAGGGATGGGACTTTGAATATTTTTATATTGTTTTTAATTATGTAGCTATGCTTTGTGTAAATGACCATCACTATATTACACATCCAGGTTATAAGTGTTCTTTCTATTCATCAGTTTACTCTCTCTCCCGAAGCTGTGTTCCTTCTTAATTATGTTGGTGCTTTTCCACTTTTTAGCAAGATATAGTTGCAACAAGGATGTTCTTATGAATTGATATCATTCATCAATGTAAAAACAACACTCTTTCCATCATAGAATTTGAAATTCAAACAGCTTCATTTTGAGGGAGTGACAAACTAGAGGAATTGTGGCTCATTTCATGATCTTACCATTAGCACTTTTAAATAATCCAAATGAAAGAACTTAACAGGATAGTAAAGTAGTTCAGAACCCAGGCCTTGGAAGAAGGTAGCCCTCATTTTCAAATTTTAGTTTAGCTTCTTACTAGTTGCATATATCTGGACAAATTGCTCTATTTATTTAGGCTTCTGTTTTCTCATGAGTAAAATTAGAAAAATCATACTGGTGTTATTGGATGTTGAAAGGTTTAAATGGAATAATGCATATAAAATACATGATTTCTGGTACTTATTAGAAGCTCAATAAATGGTAGCTATTATTGTTATTTATAAAGAATTTTTATAATATATTTGCTGTTCTTGAATTCTTATATAAATATGCATATTTTAGCAGTGATGGGGGAAGACTTTTATTATAATTAGGTATTTGGACATTTTTCCATAGAGGAACATTGCAAAAGTCACTCTTTTACAAAGTGGCAGTAAGGTAGATTTACAAGGATATTATTATCTTTATGAAGATAGCAGTAAGATTTCTAAAAGCAAAAAAAAAACAAATTCAATGGTAGAGCAGGATTCAGACTAAATAAGACTTTTCAAAGCCTGTGTAACATGTGCCTTGGAATACCTCACTCCCTTTGTGTCCCATTTTGATTTTCAACATGTCAAGACTATGGAACTAATTTGAGTTTCTAATTAAGCCCACGTCTCTATATTTAAACTTATAATGTACATTTCAGCAGAGTTTTTCTCCTGACCACTCTTTTTTATTGATCTGGGATAACAAGCCAAAGCTGCACAATTTTGAACTAACGGTTAAAATCATTTGCTCATGGTTTTATTGTCTTCCAAGTTTTCATTAGTATCATATTATGATGCCAAGATTGGCAAGCAATTAGGCTAACACTGCCCATTGAGACTCTACGTTATAGCGTGAGTGATGAATTCTGCATAAAGAGATGAATTTGGGCCACATTAAAATTGTGGTGGAGTAAGGCATTTTGTGGTGGTATTTGATGATAGCAACATAACATTAACCGAAATGACTATATGAGCATCTATATGAACAAAATCCTCGTCGATGAGACTATTCACAATTGGGGAACATTAGATTTTTAACTATCAGGTCAGATTGGAATGGTACCAAATTAACATCTTATTTTATTTGTGTGAAACTTACTCTCATCTCCTGTTTCAAATTCAAACTTCTGACTGTAGCCACTGTATCCTGTTGCAGTCCTCACTCGGATATGAAATACGTACTTGGTGGCCGGCTTGAGGCCTGTGATGATGACACTGGGTGCCTTGGACCTCGTGGAGGAGTAGGTAAGCTGCTCATGCTCCTGGGGATAGAGAAGAGGAGAAAGGAAATGAAGCAGAGTTATGCCACTTTTTCCTAAAAACATTCCCAAATTAAACTGAGGAATTATGCTCTGAATATAAAAATATACTGATTAAAGAGCAGTGTAAGCATGGTTTTCCAAAATTTAGCATTTAGTTATTTATCATTATGATGCATATGATATGGTCTTGATTTGGAAATTTATTAAGATGATTATCTTATATAAACTTGCACTTGGATTTTTGGTGATTTGGACTTCGGACCCAACACTAAGGAATGGTGGTGGCGTGAGAGCACGTTTACACAGAATGGCAGCTGCACTGGGAGCAAAATGGGTACATCAGATCAGACCACACCAGCAGAGGGCAAGGAGCAAAGTGGGAGAATTCAAGTACCCGCTACTCACTTCTACCCGCAGGTAGTGCCAAAATGCCGGCGCTATCCGTGGGTAGACCTGTGGGTGAAAGGAAAAATAAATTAATTGTTTTTTTTTATTTGAAATAGTTTATCCTGAATTAATTGCTTAAAACTTAGTGATGTTACAGTAGTTAATAACTCGAGTTGAGTCCAACTTGAAACGTAAAACTAAAAAGCTTTCCATTAAGGGAGAACTAACTCCTCCCCCCAGATGCCACAGTTCATTTTTTAAAGATGCACAAGTTACACAGTCATTGTGGAGGTAGGTTTAAAAACTGTCTGCCCGCGAAGGTGCATCAACGTCACAAAAAAGTGTAAAGGACTTAGCACGCCTGCAGAATCAGAGGCAGGGATGGAGACTAGGGCCCCAGTCACCTGCAGTCAGCTGCCAGACTACCTCTCCTCACTAACCGGAAGGGTTTACCACAGCTGACTGAATGATCCGGTCAGTCAGGGTCCTTCAAAGGGGCTCTCTTGCCCACCAGCTCAGAACAGGATAGTTCATTTTACCCGCACCCAAAAGAGACTGTCCACAATATGCTGGTGGTAAAGACAAATTAAATTTAATACTGTTTTTGTACAGGGTTACTGTTCAATAATTTTATGATGGTATTTTAATAGGGTATCTGGAAAAAACTGTAGTTGTATGAGCAACTCTTCTAAATTCATAAGTCAAAGTAGGCCACCAGGTCCTTAAGTTAATTCTCCAGTATTCTCATAAATCTAATGATAGAAATTCTCTGGAAAGGAAGTGACTTTCAAGATCATTAATTGAATCACTCATTTCATGCCTAAATTCCATTTATAATATTTTCATCACGATTTCGTTTAGCCTATGCCTAAAGATCTCTGTTGTTCAGGAGATCTTTCAGATTAACAAACGAAGTTATAAAAATCTACACATGTGTACAATGTGTCAAACTCCATTTATTTGCTGGGGATGCTTTAAGATTTAGAACTATGAAAATCGTTTCCCTTAAGCTATTTTTGAGAAAAATATCCTATTCTTGAAGATAATTTTTAAATTTTATGGCCTATATGTCAAACATTATAAGCTACATGGTTCTTCTGAGTCTAGCTAGGGAACTGAATTTGCCATCTATACCCCAAATAGAACTGTTTATTGAACACAAAATGCAAAGAAAAAACAAGTTAACAATAGCAACATTTTAACTAAAAAAGACAAAACTGATAAACTGCAGTTTATATTTATCTCTAAGTAATTTTGAGTTTAAGAAGTAAATAAATACCTACCTAGCATGAAATTCAAAGAAATTAAGTCTATAAAATCACTGAGGGTAGTAATCTATTAAGTGCTAAAAGAAGGAGCTAAGATCAAGGACTTTACAACTAAGCAGCTTAACACCCATATTGCAAAGTAGAGAAAAAAATTGCTTCTGTATTACTGAAGAGGTGATATTGTTTCTGGTAGAAATTTGCCAAACTTTTTGGATTTTCAATCTCACATACGAGAGAATAGTCCACCTTTTACAGAATTTCTTGTAATGTAAGGGTTATGGTAGGTAGTTCATGATGTGAAATGATGACTGAGAATAAAGTTTTAAAGCCTTGAAAAAATAAACTTCATCTTATCCTTAAAGGGAAAGGATACAGATTTCAAAAATCTACTTAGAATGGCAGCACATTAATGACACGCTTTGTTGCTTCATCAAAATGTAGCTAAATAATTTCCTACTCAGTAAAGTTACAGAGAGGAAAGGACACCTTCTGCAAACAGCTTTCAGCATTTCTGCTGTTGTATACAGAAGTGTAACTGTAGCTACTCCATCTCTGGAATACAAATCCTCAAGTAGGAAATGTGCTTATGTGGTTCCTTAGCCTAAATCACAGCAGAGCCATGATGACTGTCGTCTCAACATCTTCCTACTTCTCCGCATCCCAAAGAGAACTCAAAAAAGAGCACTTGTGAGGGTTTCTTCCTTCCAGTGTACAGCAGCCCTCTTTCCTGGTGTTTCCAAGCTCTTGGGAAACCAAGCTATCCATTACAATTATAGGGCACTGTAGCCCTAGAACTTCAGCTAACTGCTTCTGCTGATATATCAACTCCAATTCTAAGTAGCTGTCAACAAGCAGAGAGTATCCTCTGCCACAGAACCATCTAGACCTCTTCATTCCTCCTCACAGGCTGATTTCTGGACACGTTTGAGTGGAATATATGTGCAACTTTTTCTGGAGTTTGTACCACAGTGGAATTACTGGTTTTATGACATGCATATGTTCAACTTGCTAGGTAATCCAACCCATTGTTCATAAAACTCTTAAATATGTTTTTCATTTTCACTAAATCTGTAGTGAAATCCTTTTTACAGTCTTAATTTTATTTAATTTTGTATTTTTTTCTCTTGATCAAGGTTTCCAGAGCTTTGAGACAACTTTTGGTTTTGTTTATTTAATTGCAACTTTGTCTTCTATTATGTTTAATATCTGCTCTTACTATAAATTTTCTTTCTTCTTTCTAGTTTCTTTGTATTAATTATGCAGTCTTTTAACTTCCTGCATTTCATGCTTAACTCATTAATTGTCAGTATATCTTTTTCAAATATACAAAATAAGTCTACAAGTTTCGCTGTAAGTACCACGTTATCTATAAGTTTTCATATGGTGTATTATCAATCAGCTCTAAGTATTTACTAGTTTCCAAAACTATATGTTTTTTTTAATTTTTTGTAGTATACAGATGTAGGATTGTCACTTGTACAGTTTTTATTGTTCAAGAAAAGTTGTCAGGCAGTAAATAAGCGGCATAAAGTGAAGCAAAACACCACTGGTTACACTGAACTATGGATAAGATATTGGATGCTCACTGCTGAGCGCACAGGCAGTCTTTTGCATAAATGTTTGCTGCTGAAAGTAAAACAGCTTGTTGCACTCATTCTCCTTGGATGAGCATCAGCAATAGCACCAACTGTGAGGAAAAGAATATAGTAATGATGTACTTTAATATATTGTTATCCATATCATTTAAAAAAGATATATATACAATTTCTATTTTATGTATTTGTATCTATATATATATTTAAAATAGTTTGGAACAAAATTGGGTGAACATGAGGCACTGTCAAACATAATGTACATGAACTTATCTCTGGAGATGTTGACCTCAGTTACCGTTCTTTTCCCATGGGTAGATCCTATAGCTTAGACTCAGACACTGCTCCTTCCCAGCTGCTGCAAATCAAGACTTTTGGGAGAGTCTAGTATTACTGTCACATTCAACCTTTTGTTTGCCTAAACTACTGAATCTAGCTTTATCTCTGCAGATGTCAACTCTTCGTAGAAACTAAAAGAGGTGTTCTTGCCAGAATCTGGATCTTATTAGCAATTAATCTAAAAACTACAACTTAGTGAAAAGAAATAGGCTAAGGTACCCAGTTCATATGGCTCCATCTTTCTAAAATCAGTGGAAGCATGGCCTGTATAAACAAAAGGCAGCAGGTAGAGAATTCTGGGTTAGAATTTTCTTGTCTTGGGCTGGGTCTTGGTTCGACTTACATTACATACCTTGGTAAGTCACCTTGAGGACTTTGACTTACTCACATAGCAAATTCATTCATTGCAGAGATACTGAATGCCAACTAAGTTTAAGGAGGGTTCTAGGGCACTCTAACTGTTGTACGTTACACAATCACCAAATTTCTAAACAATTAAATTCCATAATTATTTTTATGTCAGAAATATAAGTCTCTTCTCTTCTACTGTGACTGATTCTCATCACTCCTTTTCTCACTCTTGTTTTTTTTTAATATTTGTGGTTTTTTGGTTTTGTTTTTTTTTTAAGATTTTATTTATTTGACAGAGAGAAACACAGCGAGAGAGAGGGAACACAAGCAGAGGGAGTGAGAGAGGGAGAAGCAGGCTTCCCGCAGAGCAGGCAGCCCAATGTAGGACTTGATCCTGGGTCTCTGGGATCATGACCTGAGCCGAAGGCAGTCGCTTAATCAACTGAGTCACCCAGACACCCCTCACTCTTGGTTTACCATTCCCACTAGTGGAAGTAGATTCAATAGGCCCACAGAATGGTCATTATTTAGCTGGTTTGCTTTCTCTTAAAATCTTTGGGTCTAGTGAGACTTATATAAGATGTTTCCTCTTTGTTTTACTATTTAATTTTAAATTAATTGGATTATATGTGATTAAAATGTTGTAGACTTTTTTCTACAAATATTTAGATCTAAAGTAGATCAGCAATAATAAAAGAACCATGAATTATGCAATACTTTACAGTACACGTTCTTTATATAATCTTCTTAATAATCTTGTGAAGCAAGAAGAACTAACACTATTTTTATTTTCAACTAATGTATGATGAAACTGGTCAAAAAAAGAATAAGTCACTTACCAAAGAAAGTCTTCTAACATAACTAGTTAGAAGTTTCCTTTCAAGTTGTGCTTTTTCACTATATTCATTTAAGACAGATGTGTCCAGGGCAGCCCAATGTGGGGCTCCATCCCGGGTCTCGGGGATCATGACCTGAGCTGAAGGCAGTCGCTTAACCAACTGAGCCACCCAGGCGCCCCAACAAACACCCATTCTTTAAACAATACATGATTGAAGCCTGTGGGAGACATCTCCACAATAATCCTCAAAAATTAAAACCACATTTAGAACATGACTTTCTATCTGCAGAAATATTTTTTTCCTGACAAATCAAGAATTGGGTGGCTTAAAAACAAAGTTTATCAAAGAATCTTGTTTCTCAAATAATGATATTAGAAAATCCTGAAAATATTTTGCTTGACTAAAAGAAAGTTCTTTCACATGGCCTTAAGAAAAGAAAAGCTTGAGTATTAGATCATGGGTGTAATGACTGCTTCCCAAAGGAGAGAGATACTGAATCTAGTGGGTTTTATTGCACAGGTTCCTATAAGAATGAGCACTACATGGTGGCAGGTACTTATATATCATACCCTGGATGAAAGATTTCTTAAGATTTTTCATATCTTCAATTTGATGATGCAATCTGTTGATTGCTGATGTGGATTCCCAAGTGCTATAGTAGTAAACATAAATATAGGAATTGAAGTTACAGCATGCCTGTAAAATAGGCATAATCATAAAAGAGATCAGAGTACTAAAAAGTCATCCATTTTCATTCTTCTATTGGTTGCCTTAATTTATTCCACTGAAGTGTTGATTTATTCTCTTTAAAGAGATCTTGACTTTCTTTTCATTTATTTATTTATTTTTATTCTTTTGTTTTTTATTACATTATTTTATTTTTTCAGTGTTCCAAGATTCATTGTTTATGCCCCCCACCCAGTGCTCCATGCAATACCCACCACCAGGCTCACCCATCCTCCCATCACCCTCCCTCCAAGACCCTCAGTTTGTTCCTGAATCCAAAGTCAAAGAGATATTTACTTTCAAAATTTTAAAGATCTTATTTATTTATTTGACAGAGAGAGAAAGAGAGAGAGAGAGAGAGCACAATCAGGGAAGCAGTAGGCAGGGGGAGGTTGAGCAGGGAACTTGACCCTGTGATCATGACTTGAGCTGAAGGCAGACACTTAATTGACTGAGCCAGCCTGGTGCCCCTTAAGAGACCTTTAGAGAGAAATAAACTTATTCTACTCTAGCTAAACCCTAAGGTAAATAGAAAGGTTCTTCCTAAAACATAACTTAATTATCTTACTGAAACCTGAAATCAATATATTTTTCTTAATATGTGGGAACTGTCTCTTGTAATGATTGAACTAATAAACCATCTCTTTCAATCTGCCATTTATGATTTTCTACCTAGAAATCCCAAGAGAATTAACTAAAAACATTCATAACTAATAAGTGAAGTCAGATAGATAGCCAACATACAATTATCAGTGGCTTTCGGACATACTAGCAATGAGCAATTAAAATTCTACTTTAAAATATTCCAGTTACTATGTCAATAGAAACCTTATAATACTTGAGTGTATGACAAAAATTGTGCAAAATCTGTATGAATATATCCATAACATTTTACTGTAGAAACCAAAAGGAAAATCTCTTACTTTTCTTCCTTTATTGCAAAGCTAAGAACTTCAGCAGAATATTGTATAGTAGAAGGAAAAGCAGAAACTTTATTTTCCTTTATCCTTTAATAGAATGGCTATTAATGTGCAACTGTTAAACATAATCACATCTGACTTAGGTTTCTGATAGATAATTGGTTGAGGACTTTTCTTATACTGTAATTACATTTGTATTGTGCTTTAAAATGTGAAATAGATTCTGAATGTTACAAAAATTTTATCTATATTTTCCAAGTTCACCATGTTTTTTACCTTAATATATATACTTATGAAGAACTATCTTTGCATTCCTAAGATAAATTCTATTACTTAATTCTTGTTCACAATATAGTATTCTAATTTTTATTGCAATTTTGGATTCATTTTGATACTATTTCAACTAGAATATTTAAACCTATGTTTATAGGTGATCTTGGCCTAGAGTTTTCATATATTTTCCCATTTTTATTATCAGTCTCTGGTTGTGATATTTGGACTAGATTGTATTTAGAGAACATATTAAATTTTCCCCTTATTAATGTCCTGGAATAATTTATATAACATGGGAATTATCTATTCCTTGAAAACTTAATTGAAATGGGCCACTTGGAAAGTAGATATTAACCACCTTTTAAAATTATTTTATCCTATATTTGGATTATTTTCTAGTTTAATTTTGGTAATTAATAGAAAATTATCTGTTAAATTTGTTTTACATTTATGTTGTAAATTTATATCTAGTCTTCTCCCATTATTAAGAATCTCTTCCTTAAGTAACATTTTCCACCTTCATGGAAAGCTTGTTTAAGAACTTATTTTTACTCTTTTTAAAATTTTTATTTATTTTTAATTTTTTAAAATTATTTCCGTGTTCCAAGATTCATTGTTTATGCCCCACACACAGTGCTCCATGCAATATGTTCCCTCAATACCCACCACCAGGCTCACCTATCCCCCAACACCCTCTCCTTGTTTCTGAGTCCAAAGTCTCTTATAGTTGGTCTCCCTCCCCCTTTTTTGAAGAACTTAATCTTTCAAGAACTTGGTTTTAATTTTTTAAAATCAAAGATAATTTTATGATTCAATTTAATTAATATTTAAAAATATTTTGCTAATCCCTTCTTTCTACATTTTTTTTCGCCTGCATTGGTCATTTTACACAGGTTTAGATGTATGTGTATCTTAATGTCTTTCATTTTAAAATAATTTAAAATTTAAGTTTGTTACCTTTAATCGGTGATATTTAAGATTATATTTTAAATTTTCATATGAATAAATTTTGGGGGTGAGTTGGCGAGGTTTTAAATTTGTGTTTTGTTTTGTTGCATGATTTTCAAAGAATGATTCAAAGAATCATGAAATAACTTTATACAATCTTGTTCCTTCCTCTAGTTATTTCAGTGTGTGTCAATATATATCCCCAAGCAGACTGCAATTTCTTCAGACATGTGATCTGTATTCCCTCAACAAAACAAAAACAAAAACAAAAACAAAGGAGGGCTGGATGCATAGTTAGGGTCTAATATATGTCTAGTGATTGATATCCATAGAGCAATACGTAAATCATTTAACACAGGGGAAATGTGGTATAGTTCTGCTCACATATCACTGGGAACTGGATGCTGAAACTGTTGCTTCCAAGTAGGAGCACAGGGGATGGCTTCCAGCTCACACTGATTCTCCTGTGAGCAGATTAAAGCTAATCCCACCAGCTGGGGAGATAGGCCTGGTGCCCAACAAAGGTGATTTGTCCCAGAAACATAAACAAGCTAGAATGATTATTCTTTTCTCACATTTATTAATGTATATAAGACAGAGTTCTAATTTTGGAAAAGAAGGAGTTAACAAGCTAGTTGGTAGGGTATTCTACACTAGTGGGTAGGGGTTCTGACATGTTTTGGTAGGTAAAAACTGGCCACTGCTATAACAAAATTACAAATGATGCATACTCAAGAAAAATGTAGAAGTCAGAATTCTAAGTACACAACTACTTTCTGATAGCACTTTTGGAGAAGTATCATTTAGCATGCCACAGCTATAATTTAC
>PITA01020111.1:0-35760 GCA_004023965.1 Spilogale gracilis | reverse complement strand
CCCGCTCTGTGTTAACCGGGGTCGCCTGCCCCGAGCCCCTGCTCTGCTGTGAACCGGGGTCGCCTGCCCCGAGCCCCCGCTCTGGTGTGAACCGGGGTCACCTGCCCCGAGCCCCCACTCTGGTGTGAACCGGGGTCGCCTGCCCCGAGCCCCCGCTCTGTGTTAACCGGGGTCGCCTGCCCCGAGCCCCTGCTCTGCTGTGAACCGGGGTCGCCTGCCCCGAGCCCCCGCTCTGGTGTGAACCGGGGTCGCCTGCCCCGAGCCCCCGCTCTGGTGTGAACCGGGGTCACCTGCCCCGAGCCCCGGCTCGAGGTATCTGCCCCAGGGCCTCTGTCCCCCGGACCCGCGGACCCGCGAGCTGCTTCCTCCCGGGCCCCGAGGTCGCTCACCAGGTACTTGCCGTCCGGGGAGAACTTGCAGAGCAGGCCGGAAAGCTTGAACACCTCAGAGAAGTTCATTGCGGCCGCCGAAGGCCGGTCAGTGCAGGCCTGCAGGGCTGCCGCAACCGCTACCTCCGCGGCCGGAAGTGACGGAGGACGAGAGCACGGCGCAGCCTATCAGGACCCCGGGTGTCCGCGCGGCATTGTGGGGCTTGTAGTTCTCTCCGTCCCGCGCAGCAGCGCTCCTTCCCGCCCAGGCGGTCCCCTCTGGCTGGGGTTGGCGAAAAAACGCAGCGCGTGCGCTCAAATTGAATTTCAGACAAACAACGAATCATTTTTATGGATAAATGTTCCCAAAACTGCATGGGACGTATCTATACTAAAAAAGTGGCATTTACTACTCCTGGTTACCTGAAATTCAAATGTACAAGGGAGTCCCGTTTGACTGCGTTTACATTTATACTTATATGTAAATACGCTTTTATGTAAGTACATTTACACATAAATCTGCGTTTGTATGTGAATATGCAATGGTGCGTATACTTATATTTTATACGTGGTGCATTAGTGCGTATTCGTTTGTTTATTTTTAAGCTATGTTGGGCAGCCGTGGTGTCTATAGCGAGGTCCTCGCCTCACCCCGGGTTCTACCCAGCTCTGGGGAGAATGACTCGGACGCTGACTCCGCAGGCCGGTGGGTCGCGGGCACCCTGCGGTTCTTCGCACGCGCGCCGTCTACATTTGGATCTGTGCAAAGGAGAAGGACCGGGCAGAAGCCCGAGCTAGGCCGGGAACCTCCACACGCACCTGCGTCAACCGTCGCGCATCTTGCTCCTCTGCGAGTGCCCTGTTCTTTCGCCCTCCAGGAACCCTTGGTCCTCTGTCCCAGAAGAAGTCTTCCCCCAGGCCCTACCCTGGCCCTGCCAGCGCCTCCTCACCCTACCAGGGGGCGCGGACCCAGATACGCGCGCTCGACCCTCCCTCTAGGAACCCAGACCCAGCCTGGCTTCCCCCCCCCCCCCCCGCACACCTCAGTGAGCACAGTCCCTGGCCTGCTTCCCGCGGACGCCCCCCAACTTCCTGGAACAAACCGGTAGGGGATGCGTCCGCGTCCGGGTAGGTGGTGCCAGCCTTTTCTGCCCCGCGCCAAATCAATCCGTGTATGTGATTCGTCTTTGTGTCCCCAACCCTCGCGCCTCGAAACCGGGAGGTGAGCTGTAAAGGTGTGCAGAAGTGAGCCAGGCGCCCAGGTGAGATGCGGACCCTTGCGGCCGGAGCGCCCGGTCTGCACTAGCCCGGCTCGCACGCAGTTCCACAGGCGACACTGACGCGAGGGTCACGCAAGCCCGGGGACAGCGGTTCGGAGACAGATAACGGGTCCCGTGAGCACCAGAACGCAGTGCACAGCAGGTGCCTGCCCCCCCCCCCCCCGAGAGCCTCTCCGAAAGTGACATGCGCGTAGGTTGTGCGGCCGAAGCCCCGCCCTGCATGGGTCCGGCCTCAGGAGTAGTAAATGCCACGGGTCCGAGGGAAGACTCGGCCTGAGGCGGGTCTCTGCGCTTAGAGAGCAATTCCAAGGGCTCAATCCACGTGTCGCCGTGGACACCCACGCGTACCTGCGCGAACGCAGAACAGAAACCCGAGCCCGGGGCCAGGAGGCGTGCCCAGGGGAGGGAGCAGGGTGCGGGCCGCGACCTGGGAGCGTTTGCGTCACCGGTTACTCCTTTGGCGCCAAGGGACACCACCTCTGCCCTGGAAGATCGTGGGCTGGGGCCAGAGAGTCTCTCCCAGAGGGTCCCCGACGATCAACAATGCCGGACGGGGCCACGACCTCGGCTCGGTGACAGTGTAGATGTGGCGGCCCTCCTCCGAGTCCCGCTCGAGCTATCCGGGGGGCAAACGGCCCCACCCAATCTACCCCCCCGCCCTGTGTCCGCGACCCTCACCCCCATTCCCGGAAGCTAGGGCGGACACTCCGCAGACCAGGATGGTCCTTCCCCTCTTCCTTGGAGACTGTGCGCCCCGCGCCAGCGTCGGTGAGGGCGGGAAGACACCCCGGGTGTCGGGAAAATGCGGCGTCTAGGGGAAAGCTAGGCGTCGGGACGCGGAGTCTGCTTCTCTGCCCGCCCTCGCTCCCGCGCCTTCTTGCGCGCGCCCCCAAGCTGGACGAGGGTCGCGGTCCCAGCTCGTCGGCGGGAGAGCCCCGGCGCCCGGCCCGCGTCCAGCCGGGGGTAGGCGGCCCAGCAGGCTCCGCAGGGGCAGTGCGCGCCAAAAGGCGGCGGGAAGGAGGCGGGGCAGAGCGCGCCCGGGACCCCGACTCGCACTGGGCCAGCTGGGGGGGCGGGGCGCCGGCGGCCACCTCGGCCTCCGCCCGGCCCCGCCGCCCGCGCTCCTCCCGCCGCGCTGAGCCGCGCGCGCTGCCTTCCCGCCCGGCCCGCGGCCCAAGGCGCTAACGCCGGCGGCCGCCCCTGCCCGCGCCGCCTCCCCTCCCGGGGCCCATATAACCCGCCCGGGCAGCCCGCGCTCGCCGTGCACCCACTACGGGGCCAGCGCCCGGCCGTCTCCGGCGTCGATGCCCCCGGCTCCGACCGCACCAGGTAGGAAGCGCAGCGCGGCCTGCCCGGCCCGGAGCGCAGGGCGGGGTCACACGGGCTCCGAAGCTAAGGGTTGCGAGGAGGGAGCCAGCGTGCAGGCGCTGTGAGAGAAGGTGCGTGGGGTCTCCCTCCCGAGTCCAACCGGCTCCTGGGACGTTGCGCGGGTGGCTGGGAGCTGGCGGAGTTCAGCCCGCCAAGAGATGCGGGGTCCTGCCAGGGTGCCTATGGGGCCAGGAACAGCCTCGCTGGGGCTGGGATTCCCGGAGGGCCTTCCTGCAGCTGACCGCTCTCCACCCCAGCTTCTGCGGGAGGGCTGCGGAAGGCGATGGGGAAGACGCTCGCTGGGAGTGCCGATGCGGGTGGAAGTCGGTGAACGTGCGGGTCGCCGAGAGCTCCTCCCCGCCGCTGCCCACTCCCTCTGCTCCCGAGAGGGCCGTGCAAATCCCGCGGCGTTGCTCCCCGACTCCGCAAGGCGAAGTGAGACCCAGTGCTCCCCTGGACAGCAGAACTGGGCGTGACCACCAAGCCAGATCCATGGGGTCAATTCCTAAGAGCCAGGGTTCCAGAGGGGCATCTCCAGGTGGTTCAGAGCCGGCCAGGGGAGCCTGGCCTGTCTTCTGAGCCTATCCAGGTGGAGAGAGGAGGGGCAGAGTCAGGCCGCCGCCACCCTGGGGAAACAGCAACTCCACCCTGCCTCCCTCTCCTTCTTCCCCTTGCCTTATAGCCACAGTCCTTTCAGTCTTTGGGGGGGGGGGCTATTATTACCCTTCTTACTCAGCTTATATTTTTGTCTGGTCCCTAAATGGATATGCAGAAAGCATTCATATGTCTACATAAATAGATGGGTGACAGGTAGACCATTGTGAACCAGCAAGGGGCCAGGGAGGCAGTGCATGGTCAGACAAGAGGTCAATCTGTCCAAATGGACTGTGTGTGTTTATTAAATAACTGGGCATTTGGGAACCATTAGCACAATTGGTTGTGTTTGCTGTCATCATTGCTATTTGTTTAGTCTTAATAATTAGCTTTGGAAGAAAATGAGTAAATCAAAATATATTGCGTTGTCCCACTGGTGTTGATGGCTAAATCCAGCCCCCTGTCATCTGATCTACTCATAAAAGCTAAAAAGGCATTGCACGGAGAAGAGAAAGACAAGATGTTTGAAATTTTGCAACACACAGATTTATGGACTGTGCATGCAATTTTAAAAGTAAGAGGCTGCAAAGCTGTGCCTGCTCAGTTGTGCGTCAGCCAGGGCTGCAGGTGAGCTGGTGAGGGCTGCAGGTGAGCTGGTGAGGGCTGCAGGTGAGCTGGTGAGGGCTGCAGGTGAGCTGATGAGGGCTGCAGGTGAGCTGGTCAGGGCTGTAGGTGAGCTGGTCAGGGCCGCAGGTGAGCTGGTCAGGGCTGCAGGTGAGCTGGTCTGGCCGCTGCAACCTGGGCACTGGCCCCAGAGTGCATAGACGCTACTCCGCTACTCGGCTGTGCTAGTGAAGGCTATAGGGAACAGAGTAGCGTCTCCAAATTCGGAAGGGTAGCTCATGGGAAAGCCAGTCCGCTACAGAAGTTAAACAGGTGGATGTGGAAGTCAAAAACCTCAGGTCCAAATCCTCTCTTCTCCGCTGACAAGGCCATGCCTGGCGTCCACTGATTGGGCCCAAGGTGATGGCTGTTGATCCTGGGTGCTGCTCCGGAGTTTGGAGAGCCAGGAGCCCGGGGGCGGAGGCAGCTCTCAGCCTGCTGATCTCCCTGCCGGGGGAGTGGAGTGGCTGGCATTGAGGCAGGAATCCGCCCAGGGCAGATGGCCCTTGTCCGGGGCACCCTGGGGAAGATGCCTGGGTTCAGGATTTATTTATAGAGTGTGCCCCACCCACATCCAGGAATGGATTTATAACACTGAACATGTGTAGACGACACAGCTAAAACGGAGATGCAGAGGCAGAGGAGGCGAGGGGAAGGCAGACATCCACCCCGAGGTTCTGACAGCCAAAGGGAACTCAGGTCATTGGCAGGCGGGTAGAAGTGGCATGTTCATCCACATGGGGAGACAGTCTCCAGGGGGTCTGTCTTCTAGATACTTGTATGAAAGTCATGGGTAAAACAGAACAAGGGAGAAAAAAGCCATTGCGCACATGGTGAACTTTGAGTTTGCAAAAAAAAGTGCAAGCTTGTTCCAAGTGTGTTTATTCTATCCAAGCCCCGTAAGAAGGGAGGGCACACCTTTATTTCCCAATTCAGGCATTTTCGTGGGAGTGCTGGGACGAGATTTTAACATATGTCATTTTCTGGTGACTTAACTTCATACAGCAAAAAAAGGGGAAAGACACAGAGGGATGGTTAAGTACCACAGCATTCCCTCGCCACCCTAGGGGTCTTCCCTCTAGGTGGGAAAAGGACCATCCCCCCTACACTCCTCCAGTACACTGGGTGATCATTTACCCTTGCCTAGGGCATCCAGTCCTGCCCAGATCTCTTTAACAAACACAGAACACACGGCTGTGATTAGCAGCATTTGTCGCCTTTGGAAAGTTTTCCTTCTTAAGATAGTTATGTAGGACTCCTGGAAACTCTTTTCTTCGCGTGTTCTGTGAAGGAAAATGGGTTCTGGTTTATAGAAGCTCCCTCTGCTCATTGGGGTTCAAGTTAAAGACAAGTTGTAGCTTCCAGAGATGAGCACAGTGTTTATAAACTTCCCATCTGTCCCCTCCACGCTCCGCGGCCCCCGTTTCTGCCCACTCTCTGGCCAGTGTTCTTGGGCAGAGCAGACATTTGCTCATCAAAAGCGCTCTCTTTTCCGGACATGCTGCCCTAAATCAGAGACCCAAAGAGGGGAAAAAAAAATTCAGCCAAACGGGTTGGCTGAGCACCTCTGATAATAGGTACCCTTTTGTCCAAGGTGGCTCAGGCTGGTATTCAGCTGAAAGCTCCGTATATTTGTCCCCTGTGATGCTCGCAACAGCCCACCTACTAGAAGCTGAGGGTGCGGACTTGCAGAGGGGAGGGGGAGGTGTCAACAGCTCTCAGACTCGCCCCAGGCCACCCCCCCCCGCCCCTGCGGGGGGACCCAGGCAGCAGAAAGAGGAGACACAGCCCTACCGGGTCCTGGGAACCAACTAAACCAGCATGTAGAGTTCCGGGGTGCTATAAATTTTCATGGGGAAAAGGGCATCTCCCTTTGTGTTTAACAGCGAAGTGAACGTCAGCATCCCCTCCCAATGTGAATGCAGGCAACTCCTTCAGTGGTCCCTGTGACTTCTTCCCCCAGAGGAATCACCAATATTTTCATCGTGCGTGACCGTTGCAGCAGAAATCTCAAAATTTCGTTTGTGCTTGTCACCAAGCTGAAATTATGAGTTGTTAGACCTGTTGGGGGTCTTGTCAGTTTACCTGTAAAGACTCTCAGGCAGAACTAGCTCACAGACTTGCCTTTTAAGTACTTCGATAGCTGTGTTACGTTTCCCTGGGGAGCGCCCTAACTCACTGACCACAGAGTGGGTGGTCTAAACAACAGAAGCTCTCTCTCTGGGTCTAGGGGCCAGAAGCCCCACATCATCAGGGTGTGGCTGAGCATGCCTGGACCTGCGGCTGAGCCAGCTGCGGTCACGGCCCTGCGCTCCCGACCCACATTCCGGGTCGCACGCATAGCCTTGGGCATCTGTATGGGGGCTGTGGGCCCATCTGCCTCCCTGAACTGTGCCCTGTTTCTCTGGCAAGACCCTAGCCTTTCCCTCCTGTGAGTTGCTGTGGGAATACACCGGAACCCCTGAGGACAGACCCAATATGCCCAGAAACTCTTGCTTCTGCCCCCAGGCAGGCACAGGACCCCTGGGCATTGCCCATCTTGTCTCCACCAGGCAGGGTGCAGGGGCCCCAGCGGGCAAGGTGGGGCTGGGTGCCCTGTGTGGCGGGGTGCACCTCTCCCTTGTGATCCCACTCAGAGTGGCTGCAATGGAAGTTCCTATCCCAGCTGTCCCCACTCAGCGCCAGCTGGCAAAATCACTCCCTGTGGCCCTGGGTGCCTGGGGGAGGGGACAAGGGGCTCTAATTGCTCACCTGCTGCTTCAAGGTGCCAGGCCCCAGGGGAGGAGGAGCAGGCAGCTTGGGGGGTGGGGGAAGGAACAGGCAGCTGGGGAGACCTTTGGTTAATTGGGCAGGTAGCTGCTCCTTAGGGGAGGGAAGGTTGCATTGGTTGGGTCCTTTAAAGTGGGCAGGGAGGATGCCCCCTCCCCCGCCTGCCCCATTTCTTGGACTTTTAGAGGTTGCTTTCCTGGACCATGTTTTCTCCATTGTTCTGCACAACGTGAGCATGATGCAGGGGCTTCTCTTTTGCAGGCTCAGGGCTCACCTGGGCAGTGCACTTTCGGGCAGGCTGTGTGCAGACAGGGAGGGAGAGCAGCACGGTCCCGAAGGGGTCCTGCCCTCCTGGGAGGTGATTTGGAGTAGAGCAGCTTGCAGAGCGTGGGCTGGCCATGGAGACAGGTGTCCCTTCTGCAGAGGAGGGGCAGCCCTCACTAGAGGGCGTTGGGGCCACAAGAGAGAAAGGTGCGTTCCCAATTTAGGAAGGGGGGCAGCCTCCTAAATCAAGGGACCTCCAGCCACTTGAGCTCCGAGGGCACCTACAGTGTTCAGTATGCAGGAGACGAATGTGGAGTCAGCCTCCAGTCACTGGGATGCAAATGGAGGCAGCCCCTGGCTCCTACAGCTGCCTCGTCTCTGAGGCTCCGCACTCCCCAGAAAGGCAGGCTCCCTTTCCTTCCACGCTCCCTGCTTCCCTCCAGCCAACCACCCACAAAAGCCCCTCATTAGCCATCTCCTGTCATTTTTTTTTTCTTTCGGAGGAAGGCATGCCCCAGCTTGCTCCTGGATTCTTAATTTTTGATCAGGGACGCTCCTTGACTAATTATTTGGCAGTAATGAGGGAGGCGGGATGGAGCGGAGACCGTGTCCCTGAGCTTTCAGACAAAGCTGCAAATGTAAAAATCGAGGCATTGGTAAACAGGACGTTAATTGGATTAATGTGAAAATAATGGATTCTGATAAAAATAGCAGAAAAGGCAATGGTAAGATTGAGGTCAGTGTAAGTCCGTGAGCACCGTCTAATCTCCCTCTGGTCAGTTTGATGTTTGAAAGTATGAGAATAATAGAAAGTCTCCTCTTGACAGGAGAGCTTGGGCGGATAAGTAATGTGGGGGAACAGGTGTTATGAGGATGCCGCATCGTGCGGGGATGCCCGGGGACGTGGCTGGGAAGTCCGCCAGGCTGTGCTTTCCGAGCTTTGGGACTGTCGGGCTTGTCGGGCCCCAGGGTCATTACGAGCAGCAGGGCCACTTAGCAGACTGCCCCCTTCTGTCCGTCATCGCAGTGAAAACCCCTCCGATGGGCTTCTGTCCCCTTCTCAGTGTGGCGACCCTGCCAGGTGCGGGAGGCGGGGCTGGGGGCCTTTCTGTTACCTTTCTGACTTGCCCAACTCTGTGCGTTTCGTTGACAAAACTTCATGATGGTAAAAGGTGACAAAGAGTCCTGGTGAGGGCGGCTGGCGGAGGGATCAGCCAGAACAGTCCAAATCCACCCCGGATCTCACTCCTGTGGCGCTTTCTAAGCTTGGCTTTTGTTAGGATCTGAGGCAGAAGGTCCCCCCTCCACCCCAGAGGCTGTTGGGGAGCTGAGGTGAGCCCGCAGCCTGGTCCCTCACCCTGGGTGTCTCTTGGCCTGACCTGAGGGAGCCACAGGGTCTGTAAAACTAACCATAGGCTCACCATCCCTTATCCCATATCCTTTTAAAAAAGTCAGAATTCAGGGGCATCTGGGTGGCTCAGTTGGTTGAGCGACTGCCTTCGGCTCAGGTCATGGTCCCAGAGTCCCAGGATCGAGCCCCACATTGGGCTCCCTGCTCAGCGGGAAGCCTGCTTCTCCCTCTCTCACTCCCCCTGCTTGTGTCCCCTCTCTGGCTGTGTTTCTCTCTGTCAAATAAATAAAATATTAAAAAAAAAAGTCAGAATTCAGACTTTGAAAAAAATGTATTTTAGAAAAGTAACCCAGTACCTGAATCCTCTATTTTTGGACCCCACCAACGGGTCTGTTGGAAACGCCACACAGCCAGGCTCTCTGAGTTCCTACAACACGTTTACCCGACATGGATGGCAAGGGGCACGGAGAGCTTTGCCTCAGCCCAGAGGAGTCTGTCCCAGATGTAAGGAAACCCGTCTAGTTTTCCGAGCTCTCTGGATTTCAGAATTCACCAAAAGGCTGGCTCCCATTTCACTTACGACTTTATTTGTCCATTCAGGCACAATCATCTGTTACGGGGCACCTGCCCTTCCCCAGTGAGGACAGCCCACCACTCACCAGACCTTAAACCCCACCCCCAATACCACCTAGAGCCTGGGGGCAGCCTATCTTTGTTTATGGAGGTGGGGGCGGTCTTGGCGGTGGGCTGGGGCTTGGGAGGGCTGGGAACAGGAAGACCTGTCCCCTGGGCTCCTTCAAGCCCGAGCCCTCCTAGTTTGCTTGGAAACATGCCAGCAGGTGTGTCGAGCGTGGCAAAGGTCTGGCCCACCTGGTGCTCCGGGGACGCAGGCCCAAGGACTGAACGGGGCTGTGAGAACAGACACGGCCCAGCCCGGTCCGCCTGGCGGGCTCCGTCTGTGGAGCGTGTGATCTCGGGGGTCATGAGATCAAGCCCCACACTGGGCGTGGAGCTTACCGGAAAACAAAAAGAAAGAATAGAAAAGAGGAAACACGTGGGGCACAGGAAGTGTGTGTGCCACGGGCGACTTGGGGAGGCCTTTGAAACGGTGTTCAGTTCCCACGGCACTCCTCACTTGACCTCGGAGCCTCCCTCTTCTGATCGGTAACAGGAAGGTGGGTTTTCTCCTGGGGCTGGCACGGTACCCAGCGGCCCCCCTCTCTGCGGAGTGCAGGGGAGCCGTGGGAGGGGCTGGAGGCAAGCACCTGTGGTCTGCAGGCTGCATGACTTCCCAGCACGATTTTGGGAGCCCATCCTTGTGACGGTAAACAAGGGGGATGAGGCAGGGCGGCTGGGCGATGAGGGGCCCAGACGGGGATGAGTGGAGACGGACCCTGACCTGGCATCCCGCACCTCCCCTTGCCCTTGGCTGAATGCAGCCAGGCGACCTCTGATCTCAGCCTGGTGTGTGCTGTGTCTCTGGGAGCAGGGCCGGGAGGAAACACCGACCCCGGGGTGTGGTCGGCATCAGTCTCTAGGCCAGCGTGACGCTCCGTGTCGTCTGGGGGCCCCCGTGGCGGCTTTGGCAGACCCCCACACAGACAGCTGACAGGATGTGTCCCGAAGGGCTCCCTAAAGCACCCACGTGCTGAGGCCCAGAGCCTAGAGTACGTTATTTCATGTGACAAAGGGGCAGTGATTCATTCGCGTGCCTGCAGGTGACGATGAGCCCAGAGCCCCCAGCGGGCCCACGTCCTCACAGGGTCCCACTGGGCCCAAGCAGGAGGTCCGAGTGGGACAGGCCACGGGGGAGAGGCCGTGGGGGGGTGCTTGGGAGCTGCGGGGAGGGGCCACAAGCCAAGGGACACTGGCACCCCCAGCACCTGGGAGGTGTGGGCGATCCAGGGAAGCAGCCGTGACCACTTTGATTTTGGTCCTATAACACTGTCCTGGGACTTCTGACCCCAGAACCCTAAGAGAGCCCGTGTGGGCACACGGGGACAGGGTGGGGGGTTCCAGGTGGTCTGCCGAGCTGGCCTTCTGCTCTCCTCCCACTTGAAAAATGCACAGGCCTTGGGCTGCGGGTCACACTTGGACCTCCCGGTTTAACATCGGGCCCTGGCCCAGGAGAGAGTGTCTCAGGAAGAGCTTCCCAAGGACGTCCTACGGCGGCAAGAAGGCGTGCAAAAATGCTTGTCTGGCCCCCACTGAACTCCCCGCCCAGAGCTGCCGGCCACCCTCATGGTAGCAAGTGCCCTGTGGCCAGAGGCCTGCGTGCCGCCATCACTTGGGGCCACCCACCCACCTTCGGGCTGTGATATGGGCGTCAGAGGCTGTGCCCAGTTTCTGTGAGCCCAAAGTGTTTAGGGCTGTGTCTCCCTTCACACTGTTCCTGCTTGGAGGGCCGAGCCCCAGGCGGTCAGGCTTTCCCCGTCTCCGGAGGGGACGGGCTGGGGAGGAAGGCGTGCCAGCGGGTCACGGGCACAGGAGCCCAGATTATGGGCCGTGGGATCCCTCCCAGAGTCACATGGCTTCAGGGAGGGGCTGCTTCGGGGAGCTGCGGGTCATGGGAGCGACCTGCCACCATCGATGGCCAGCTGAGGGCAGGGGAACATCCCACTGGCTTCTATACCTCTTTTCCCAGGAACCCCCTCTCCTACCACCTGCCCTCCCCGAGAGCGCAGTGGAGGGACCCTGGCACCCCGTCCCTCTGAAGCGCATGTGTACACACAGCGCCTGTGAAGGGTGGGGGGCTCGGCTGGCTTGAAGGATACCTCTTCAGCTGCCCTCCGGCTGGGGGTCACCATCCCGCTCCCCGCCAGTTTCTCCTCATGCGTCAGGAGGCAGCAGGGCCCGCTCCAGGGGCTCCAGGAAAGGGGTGCCATGGCCAGTGAGGGTCCCCAAACCTGGGTTACATGGATCTGTGTTAGCTTCCCCCTGATGTGGTGGCTGAAAGCGGCATGGGTGCCCTTTCCTGTCTTTCTGGGGGTCAGAAGCCTGAAGCCCGGTCCGACCTCGAGCACAGCTGTGTGCCTTCCCAGGCAGAAGCCTCTCGGGGCCCTTCAGGCCTCTGGAGACACCTGTGCTTCCCGGCTCAGGCCCCTTCTCCCCTTTGCAAAGACAGCAGGGCGGCCCCTGCCCGCCTCCCTCTAATCGGGACCCTGTGGTTATACGGGGCCCCCCAGGCAACTGTCCCCTGCGTGGTCCCTTCGTCCCGCCCATTCAGGGGGCCTCAGCTGTCTGTGCTGCTGCCCCTGGGGGGAGACGGACATTGGTCTCCTAGATCTAGGCCTTCTCCAAGTCCTTCCAGCCAGGAGTTAAAAGCATGTACTTGGGAAATTCAGGCTGTGGGGCCCATTGAATCTTCTGAGTCATCTGTGTGCGCGTGCGCCCCATGGACGGGAGGAAAACAGCTGAATGCCCACGCTTCCCTGGTCGGACCTACTATTGAATACAATGGTCCTTACTTGTCCGCATTCTCAGCTGACATGTCACAGGTGAAGTGGTACGGCCCGTAGAAGTCACTTTAGCCGGGGACCGCCAGAGGTTGAGGCCAGCGGAGAGCCCCGGGCCTGCTGCCGTTCTCTCCACTTCGCCTGTGTGTGGACATGTCCACCGCGAGGGGTGGGGGGCGTGCTCGGGCGGACTGACACAGCCGGCTCCCATGCCAGACCCCCCAGCTCCCACCCTGCTTCCTGGCGGCCAGGGGCCCGTCCCCAGGTCACCGTGCAGAGGGCACGGCATCGCCTGCCTGCCTCGGGGCTCCCAGCCACGCTCCGCCCCGACTGCCCTGGGCTCCAGGCTGGCCTCCCTGCTTCCTTAGTTCCAATGTCATCGCCTAGGCGACCAGGACGCTGCTGCCACCGCCGGCCTGCCCGCCGCAGGCTGTGGGCCTCCCAGCTGCCTCCCCTCCACACCGACCTCGACCCTCGGGGCCCAGGCTCCTGCCAAGGTAGGCTCGGGCTCAGCCTGGCCCGCCTCTCTTGGGCCTGAGCTTGGGGTCCTGCCGCTGCCTTCCTGTGGCACAGCAGCAGCCCCTCGGGGCCACCCCAGGGTGCAGAGCCCCTGCGCACTCGCCCCGCCCCAGCATCCGGGAGTGGCAGACAGAGGCTGGTGGCCAGGCTCGTGCGGGGAGCGTGCGCAGGGTCCCCTTGTTGGGGCTCAGCCGCGGCCGGTGGTACTGACAGCCACCTGCTCCTGGGGGGAAGCTGTGGATGACTCAGGTGGCCCCGGGCGGGGGGCCAGGCCAGGTGGGGGCAGAAGTCATTCTCTGCCTCCGCCTCCACCCAAGGGCCTGCTGGGAACGCTCTACTTCCTGCCCAGAAGGCACCACCTGCTCGAGGAGGACACACTCCCTAGCTTCTCAGGCCAACTCAGCCACAGTCCCCCAGGCTCCCCCACCTGCACGGGGCCCTGGAGCCACCCCTGCTTCGCCCCGCTGCCTCTGCGGAGTCCTGGACAGGAGGGCCGCTCCCTATGTCGGCCCCCCTGCCACAGCTGTCCTGCCTACAGCACTGGGCCCCTGAGGTAGGCATCGTCAGGGCCGTGCCTACCGGGGTCTGGCTGGACGGTTTCTGGGGCTGAACGTGAGGAAGGCGCAGGGAGCGTGCACGGGGGGGGGGACGGGTGCGGGCAGCTGAGCGGTGGTCCTGTCCCCTCCCTGCGCAAAGGGGGCGGCCTTCAGGGAGCACTCATGCGTGCAGGATGACGGGTGACCCAGAGCAGCCCGCACAGAGCTCAGTGGTGGGGGTGTGACCATCGCCGCCCCACGGCGGGAGAGACAGAGCCCCGCATGTGGGGCCGCTAGCGGGCCAGAGGCACCGGGGGGCCGAGCCAGGTGGAGGGTCACTGAAGAATGCGTTAGGCAGCGGGAATGTGCTTGAAAGTGGAGGGTCCTGGGGCAGGGCCCGCGTCCTCATCCCTCCCTACCCCCACCCCCGCACTGTCCCCTTCTTCCATGGCTCCCCGCCTTACCTGGAACCCCCCCGCCTTACCTGGAACCCCCCGAGGCCTGCCTCCCTGACTACCTCCTCTGGGCCCCCTGGGCCCATGTGTGCCTGCCAGGGCGACCTTCCCCTCAAACATCCCACTGCGCCCCACATGAGGTGAGCCCTGAAACTTGCTCCCCGAAGTCCACAGGCTCAGGGGGCTCCAGAGGGCCCTGTCTCTTCTCCAGCCCACCTTGCCAGTCCTGCCTACCCCCCGACCCCACTGGTGTCCACCCTCTCCCACCGCCGGGGCCCCAAGCTCACAGCTTGGGAGACCCGAAATAGCCATGCTGATGTGGGCCTTCACGTGCCCTCACGCTGACCCTGGCCACGGTCCACACCCGTTCAGGGCGCCCTTCACACTGGGCGGTGAGAGCTGGTCTGTCTGTCTGTCCCCAGTAGCAGGGGCCCCTGGAGGGCGGGGCTGCCTGGTGGGAGCCGGCCTTGGCGCTTCCAAGCTGTGTGGCCCAGGGCAGGTGGCCCAGTCTCTCTGTGCTGCCGTGAGAACGTCTGGAGAGAGCAGGGGTGCAGAGCGCTTCCCTTCCTGCCACGTTACGTGGAAGATTGAAGCCAATAATACGGAGGTCTCCAGACCGGGGCTGGGACAGAGGGAGCGTGCAGTAGACTCTGGGCACCATCATCAGAAAGACACCCCCAAGGCTAGGGGGTAGGGGGCAGGAACAGGAAGCGGGGCAGCAGCAGCTCTGTGGAATGCTGATGGACGTTTCTGGAGGGAGGGAGGGAGGGAGGAGGGATGGACCAAGGTCATGGCAACTTGGGTGAAGTCTTGTCAGGTGTGCGGCCGATGGCAGAGCCGGGGAGGGACGGACTGAGACCGATTGTGGGCAAAGAGCAGAAACAGGGCCGGGGAGGGGAGGCTGGGAGGAGACAGATGGGAAGGACAGCGGTACCTGGCAGCCCAGCAGGGAGAGGACCCCGTCCCGACCCCGTCCCAGCAGTCCCCAAGGTGCAGGCCCCTCTAGAGAGAGCAGTTCCTTGCCCCGCAGACAGGGGCTGGCTGCCACCTCCGTGTGCCAGGCAGCCTCGGGCCGGGGACGAGCCGCCAAGAGCCCTCGGGGAGCAGACCTCGAGTAGAGGGAGCTGCTGAGGGCCTTCTGAAGGAGGCTCCTGTGATGGGACATTGGTCTGTCTCATTCTGCAGGTGCCTCGCTCCTGGATAGACCGGGCAGGGGAGGGGGGAGGGCAGCGACCAGGCCCGGCCTCTGTGCATCTGCCCCCCGCACTGCCTCCTCCACTGACGGCTGGTTCTGAGGAGCCGTTGGTCTGCTGCAAATCACTGCTGAGTCTCAGGCGCCTGGCTCCGCGCCCTGCTCGGGGTTCCCTTTCTCCCCACGCACGTGGCAGGGAACAGAGGCCCCGAGTGGGCAGTGCGCCTGCCCGGGGTGCAGGGCTACAGCAGCGGCGGTGGGCTACGTGGACGGGACGGAGTGCAGACGGGAGCGGGGGTGTGTGGCAGTGCTGGGCCGCCGAGCCGGAAACCACGGGACGGGAGCTGTGTGGCCAGGCGTGGCCTGCACGTGTTGAGGGTGGGGGCCTGGAGGAAGGATGCCGCTCGATCCGCAGGGGGGCAGGCGGGCCTTGCGGTGGGCAGGGCTTTGAGGGGCTGTGTAAAGAAAGCAGTGGGTAAGGCAGAGGAGGGTCAGGCAGGTAGAGAGCAGGGCCAAGAGCAGGGTTCCCAGAGCCAAACTGCTGGGTTTGACTCTCGACCCCAACTAGCTGTGTGCCCTTGAGCGGGTGACCTGCCCTCTCTGTGCATGTTTCCACTTTGACAGTAAAATGAGCTGCGAAATTGCTGGTCTCACAACCCCCTCGGGGATGCTGTTGTGGGTAGCGATGCTTGGGTGTTTCTTGGTTTGCTTCCTCTACCAGGAGCTGGTCTGTGACAGCCCTTTCCTGCCGGGTGTTGGGGTGTTCGCTGGTGCGTCCCCAAAGCTGCTCAGCCGAGCGCATCTCCCAGCCAAGGCCAAAACCCGGAGCCCTGCGGCCCTGGGCGGCTTGCTTTCCCATTGTTTCCTTCTGCAAATGTGCAAAGCCCCCGTGCTCAGGGGGCTGGCACGCTTGCCCCGCCTCACATGTAAGCCGACCGCCAGACTCATACCCAGGCTGCTGGTGACCTCACAGTCCTCCACACTGGGCCTGGGGGCCGGAGGAAGCCACCCCAACCCTGGCTGGCTGCAGGAGGAGGCCATTGGCCGGGACGGAGGCTGGTGGCTGGGGTAGGAGGCTGGCAGGTGAGAAGCGGCAGGGCCAGGGGGCTCTGGAGTCTGCCCCCCGCCCTGCCTCCGTCGGGTGGGCGCTGGCCCAGGAGGGCGCGGGGCAGGGCAGCCGCATCGGGTGCCTCCAGCTGTTTTCATGTTTCCCCAGTGCGCTCTGGCCCAGGGTGGGGAGGCTAACTTTGTCTCTCATTGCCAGCGCCCAGTCTCCCCCCAGCACGGGCAGAGGGGCGACCGGGAGCCATCTCAGGGTGACTGGAAGCCCCCGGCCACGTCCTCCTCACCAGGCCCAGCGGGCCCTGTCTTTCTGCAGGGCACAGATCCCGGCCAGCCCTGTCCTGACCCACCCTACCCCACCCTGCATGACCAGGGCTTCCCAGCATTCCTGCGGCCACGTGGCCTGGGCCACAGGCCAGAGGAGCGGGCAAAGATGGCCGCTGCCCTGGGTCCCTGAGGAGGGATGCACTTTGGGCCGTCGCAGCCACACCCCGTGAGACAAGGGCAGCCCCTGTTCTGGGGGGTGGTAGGGCCCGGGGGGCTGGGCCCGGAGTGTCCCGCTGGAATTCTGCAGGGCCGCCACCTGGGGGAGAGCGCCCCTTCACAGAGCTCTGCCCCCCTCGTCCTCGCCTGCTGGCCACCTGACTCTGGCACCCAGGTAGGGCACTTCTGGGCACCGGGGCATTTGCAGGCCCCTCCAGGCCACAGGGCTGCTGGGGAGGGGCCCTGGAAGGCTCTGGGTCCTTTCCTGCGATGCTCCAAGAAGGGGAAATGACGGTGGGAAGGGGCCCTGGCATACCCACGGGGCCCGAAGCAGCGTGGGGACAGAGTGTTCAGTGGGGGAGGCTCACGGTGCAGCTCTTTGGGTCCCTCTTGCACTGAACTGAAGGGAGCGGCCTTCCCCCTGGACGCTGGTATCCCGATGGCCGGGGTGGGGGCCGCGAGCCCCACGTTGCCCTCCCTGCGCGCAGGCCGAGCGTCCACTCCCTGTCTCGGCTCTACAAGCAGTGGGACCCGGTCACGGGCGGGCAGGGGGTGGGCCTTGCCATCCCCACGCACAGGGTGCTTCTCTTCGTCGGGTGTCGGGGTCACAGGAGCCCCGGTGTATCGGGGACGGTTTGGGGCCTGGGGCAGCTGGAGAATCCAGCCCAACCACCGAGGGTCTCATGGGGACCATGCAGTGAGACCATGCTCTGCTGCCTGCTGGGCGGTGGGAGGCCGAGGAAGGGGGCATCCTGATTAGGGATCAGGGAAGACAGTGGCTTCCTGGAGGAGGCTGGGTCCTGGCCTGGCCTAGGAGGACACAGATGGGGTGGGGGGACATGTAGGAAAAGGTACGGGCAGAGGGGACACAAAAGGACAGAGTAGGCAGCAGGAAGGGGACACGAGGACAGGACGGGGGCAGGGAGGGGACACATGGGGACTGGGTGTGATAGACGGTGTGAGCTCCCAGAGGCCCCGTCCAGGGCTTGGCCAGCAGTGGCTAGATGTGACCTCAGGTCTCCCCTGTGGCACTGACCCCGAATCTAGAACATTCTCTGCTGTGGGGGGACTCCTGGGAATTGTGGGGTGTTGAGAAGCACCCCTTCCCCCACCAGTGGCGACACCCAAAATGTTGGCAGACGTTGCCAGGGGCTCCAGTGGGGACCGTCGGCTTGAGGACTCAGAAATCCCGTGCGTCACAGGGAGAAGTGGAGGCAATGCGGGGAGGTCTGCGCTTCTGCTCCGGCTCTGGGCCGCCCGATGCCTCCAGCCCGCCTGAGCTGGGGGGTCCTGCGGCCTCGCTGGAGTCGCCCATACTTGGCCCCTTTGTGGTGGGTGCTGCCGGCTGGGCGGTTCTGGGCAGGCCCGCGTGTGCCGGGGTGGCGCACCCACGCTTCCTATGCCCACAACCTCACCTCCTCCCAGCCTGAGCACACTTCCTTCCAGGGGACCCTCCTCTTCGTCGAAGGCCCCTGGCGACCAGGGCACGTCTGTGCTTGGTGCCTCGGGGACGGCCACACGGACATTTCCTCGGGAGCCCGTCTTTCCCCTACGAACATGTCATCTTTAACGTGACCTCTGCCGCGTCGGCCAGCTGCCGTCTGGGAACGGTCTGGGAACCGTGTTTCCATTGGGAGTGTGTTTCCAAATTTAAATGCAGGTCACTGGGCCATTGCTGTTCCTGACGGGGGGCTGTTCTGGGTCTCAGCTCTGCCGTCCTTGGCCGAAGTGCCGCAGCAGGTCCAGGGAAGGTCCTGCCCTGCCCTGAGGACTGAGGGGGGCGCCCTGGGGTCCAGGGGCAATGCCCAGTGAGGGGCCCCGGTCCTCTACCCACGTCAGCATTCCTCTTTCTCATGCCCTGCGGCAGGAGCTCCCGGGGCCCACGGGGACGGGGTCTACAGCCCCCTTGACCTGTGGTCATGGGGGCCCGGGTTCAGTGCAGCTGGCTCGGGCCCTATGGCATCCTGTAAGTAGGGCAGGGCGCATCTCTGGACCCCCGCTTTGCCAAAATGAAGATCCTGAGCGGAAGTCACCGTGGAGGCTGCGACCAGCCCCCGGGTGGATAGGGCAGGGCCCCTGCGGAGTTGGGAGCTGGGCCCGTGTGACGCCCTGTCCCTGAGCGTCTGTCCCAGAGTCCTGCTTACAGGTGCAGAGTCCTGAGCTCGTGCTGCGGGAGCCCCTGGGACGGGGGCCCCGGAATATGCATTCTTTTTTTCCTTTTAAGGTATTTATTTGCGAGAAAGAGAGAGGGCACGTGCACAGGCGGGGGAGGGGGCAGGTGGGGGAGGGAATTCCAAGCCGACTCCGCGCTCAGCTCAATCATGTGACCCCCAGATCACAACCTGAGCCCAAAGCAAGAATCGGATGCTCAACCAGCTACCCCCCTCTGGCGCCCCGGGGGATATGCATTCCGATCAGTGCCTCTGAAGCTGGAGGCGCACTGCCGAGGTCTCGGGGCGGCCCGTGACGTCCGCTGCAGGCCTGTGGCTGAGTGTGGGAGCCGACGGGCAGGCGGGGGCGCTCGGGCAGGATGGGGACACCTTCCTTGACTCCAGGCTCAGGGGGAGCACAGCGGGGGTAGCTGGACACATGGGGTGATGGTGATGGCAGCCCCAGGCGGGGGCCCAGCGCGGGCCTCTGTGTTGCTCTGGTCTTGGAGCTCAGAGCCACTGTGCAGGCAGACGGAGGACACGAGGGAACGCTGGATAGTGGCGGCTGCTTTGACTGGGCATCAGGTGGCCTCTCCCAGGTGGTGGCCTCGCGCTCCGCTGCTCCGGCCTCTGGTTTTTTGATTAATTTTTTTTAATCCAGGTGAAATTCGCATAATATAAAACTAACCCTTTGAAGTGTGAACCACGCAGTGACATTTCGTTCAGTCACAATCGATGCAACGTCCACCTCCATCTGGCTCCAGAACATTCTACCACTCCCAAAGGAAACCCCGTCCCCGTTCACAGTCAGTCCCCGTCCCCCCACCCAGCCCTGGTCTGGCGACCTGTCCTCAGTGGCTGCGGGTGTGTCGTGGACGCGTCGAAGGGCAGTCCCGTGACGCCTGCTTCCCTCACTCAGCAGGGAGCCCTCAAGGCTCACGCACGCGGCCTGGGGCAGCTACGCCGGGTTCCTTCCCATGGCCAAGTGATGCCCCTTTGTACGGAGGGCCCTGCTGGGGCGGGTTTCTGCAGAACGCCAGCTGCCCGCCGAGCCGCCCCTTCTGAGGCGCCGGGTGACTGTGCTCCTCTGTGCTGTGGGCAGCTCAGCCCAGGTGGGAGTGACCTCCCCAGAGGAGGGGGCATGCAGGCGAGCATTGCCAATCTTGTTAAAGCCCCTGTGGGTCGGGGAATCTGGGGGCTCCATCTGTTAAGAAACTGACTCTTGGTGTCAGCTCAGGTCGTGATCTCCAGGCGGTGACACTGGCCTCGGCGTCGGGCTCCACGCGCAGCACGGGGTCTGCTTGGGATTCTGCGGCACGTGCGTGCACACACGCTCTCTCTCAACTAAATAAAATCTTTAAAAAAAAACCCTCACGGGTAGATCGTGTGCTGAAGGTGTGTGTGCGGTGACGGGGGCGGGGTGGCCGAGCTAATTCTGAGTTCCGAGGAAACCCCTCTGTCATCCCGTGCATACAGCTGTGCTGTGTGACCGTAGCAGGTCACTGCACCTCTCTGAGCTTTGTAGCCAGTTCTCTCTATGCTGCCAGGCCCAGGCCACCCTTGCTCAGCGCACCGTAGCCCTCGGGCCGCAGGCCTCCTCTCGCCAGTGCCCAGCCCGGTCCTCGAGGCAGCACTCCTGGCTCGTGCCGCTGCTCCCAAGACCAGGGGCCAGGCGCGTGGCGGCCCCGGGAGAGTGCCACAGACCTCCACTGGTGGCCGCCTACCTGGGGACGAAGTGACAGAGTGCGGGTGCGCCCTCCCTCCCCCCGTGGCTGTGGGCAGGTCTGGGCCTGCCCGCTGGGGCACTGCCAGGCGATAGTGCCCAAGCTGATTCCCACAGCCCTTTGCCAAGACCCGGAGGCTGGCTCGGGGAGACACCACCTTGGCCTGGAAGGGGCGGTGGGCAGGGCGGGCTCTGGTTTCCCTGCCATTCCTCACCCCGGGAGGACAGGGGGCCCAGCTGTGCATGGCCTGGTCCTGGGATGGCGGGCTCGTGGCGGGGTGGGAGTGCGGTGTGGACACTTTCGGGAGAGGAAACCCTGAGGACAAATGCAAGCCTGTCTGGGCGCCCCCCTGGGACAGAGGCGCCACTGTGCGGTGATCCCGCTCCTGTAACAACATCACAGCCTTGGCCTGAGCTTGCCTCACGGGGTCTGAGCTGCTTTTGTGTCCAGGCCACGGGGTAGGGCCCTGTCTTGGAGATGGCTGGCTGGCTGGCTTCCTATAGCCACGGGCACAGCCAGCCTCAGACCCGGGGCTCGGCCCCAGCCCCTGGGCCTGCCCTGCACGGGCCCTTCCCAAGAGGGGGTGACCCGGGATCTGAGCTGTCCTCACGTCCTGGGGCATCGGGAGCCCCCAGACCTGGCTTGAGCCCTGAGCCCAAACCTGGAGACGCGGTTCATAGCACAGTGGCCGGACCTGTCCCAGTGTTGACGGCGCTCCAGGCACTGCAAGGACTTCAAACCCCAGCTCCCAAAGGGCCCCGCAGCAGCCTTGCAAGGGGGTGCTATTGTCATCCCCCTGAGGGGGCAGCTCTGAGAAGCCCCTGCTGAGGGCACCCCCCCCCCCCGGTCTGGAGCCAGGCCTGTCCTTCTGCAAGGGAGGGTCCTACATGGGAGGGGGAGAGGGAAGGGGGGGGAGTGCAGGGGTGCCTGCCCTGCCCAGCCCCCAGGGACGCTGAAGGAGGGTGGAGGCCAGCCTCCCCAAAACATCCACTGTCCTTCTTCCCCCCTCCCAGAGCGAGCTGCCCTCCGGGCTGGGTGTGGAAAAGATGTCCCAGCCCACCACCGTGGACGAGGGAGCCACGTTCGAGCATCTCTGGAGCTCCCTGTGAGTACTTCCTCCGGTTGCTGGGTGGACTCAGGCTGGGTGAGGGGGAGGCGGGGTCTGCTGGCCTAGGTTTTCTCCTGGAAACGCAGGGATCAGAGTCTGCGACAGGAGGGGTCCAAGGGATGGGTCAGATGGGGCCATGCCTCCCTGGTGGCCTAGCCCTGGAGAGGGCGGCAGAGGAGGGAGAGAGGTCAGAGGAGACAGGGTGGACTGAATGACAGGCCCCCCAGGAGCTGAAGGCCAGCCCTGAGCGCTGGGCCCGGGGGCTCTGGGGCTGATGGCTCTGTTCCAATCTTCCAGGGAACCAGACAGCACCTACTTTGACCTGCCCCAGGCCACCCAGGGAAACGATGCGGTGGTGGGCGACACAGAGGCTGGCATGGACGTCTTCCACTTGCAGGGTATGACCACGCCTGTCATGGTGAGTGGGCCTGCTGTCTGCAGAGGTCTTGGGGTGGGGGCGGTAAGCGTGGGCTGTCCTGACCAGGGGCCTGCAGAGCCAGGAGACAGGCCCTCAGAGTTTGTCAGGACGTTTCAGAGGCAAAGTAGAAAATGTACCAGCTCATGAAACCATTTGTCCAAGGGTAGGAATGGATTCAGGCATGGCTAGATCCAGGTGTAGGAACAGATTCAGGTATGGCTGGATCTAGGTGATCCAACCACTACCTCTGTCTCTTGCCCTGCTTCCTCCACAACGGCTTTGTGCTTAGGCAGACTATGTCTCTGTGGAAGGGTACTAGGCCCCACGAGCATGACCCTCCCTGTGGGGAGGACCCCTCTTTGCTGGTAGGTCAGCAGACCTGCCTCTCAGTGGTCTGAACATGGTTTGGTGGCCAGCTCTGAGCCATCCTCGTGCCTCAGATCAGCCTGGGTCCTGTGGGACCAGAGCAGGATGGGATGGAGTAGAGTGGGAAGAGGGCCCCAAAGGAAGACAGAGCTGCTGTTTTCAGAGGAAGGACTGGATGGAGGTGTGCAGGGGCCATCGAGGCCTGACAGCCTGTTGC
This sequence comes from Spilogale gracilis, assembly GCA_004023965.1. Lineage (NCBI taxonomy): Eukaryota > Metazoa > Chordata > Mammalia > Carnivora > Mephitidae > Spilogale > Spilogale gracilis. The sequence continues at coordinate 13,418 of PITA01020111.1, read as the reverse complement.
CGTGTCCAGGTCCTACGGCCCGGGCATTCCTCTTGGCCAGCAGGCAGTGCTGTGGGAGCTCAGTGCACTGCCCGTCCAAGGCGCTGTGTGTAAGGAAGAGGTTGTCGCGGGCGGGGAGCACAAGAGCGGGGTGTGAGGGCCGCTGGCCCCAGGGAGGCCGAGTGCTGCCTACCAACCCCAGCATCCTCCTTGCAGTTGCCTCCTTGGGGGGGTGCTGCTAGACCCCCCAGGCTGTTCTGTCTCCCTGGATAGAGGCTGTGCGGGGCCCCACGTGTCTGTCTCAGGGCTCCAGCACCAGGCCGGGAGCCAGAGCCCGGGAAGGAGGCAGTGCTGGGAGCCCTGGAGGCCAGGAGGGCCTGGGCCCCTTTCCCTAAAACAGTTGGAACCCCCCACCCCATCTGAGGAACGCTGAGCCTTTGCAGCCAGTAAGGGCCACAGGCTCCAGGCATGTGAATGAGCCAGGGGAATGCCGTGGTGGGGACAGGGGCATGAGGGTCCCCCGTGTCCTTGCTTGTGCCCGTTGAACACACTGGGCTGGCCCGCACAGGACCTGGGCCGTTGCCTCCGGGGGTGGGCAGGACGTTCCTCTGAGGAATCTGGCTGCTGGCTCAGGAGACCATCATGGTGAGAGCAGCTCGCGGCGCCCAGCATCTGTTGATCACGGGTGGGGGAGCTGAGGCCGGCCCTGGGGTAGGGTGGGCCTCGATGGGCCGGGGTGCTGCGTCCTGGCCCTTCAGAACGTTCCCTGTCCTACCAGCTGCTCCGGCCAAGGGTCCTGACCTCTCCCCCGGGGGCCCCCCTCCTGGACGTCCGTGTCCCCTACAGTGTGTCAGTGATGTCACAGCCGGCTGGCAGCGTCCGGGGCGCGGGCCGCGTACACAGTTCCCAGTGAAGCCCGTGCTGTACTTCGAGTGACGGCAGGACGCACGTCAGGGACGTTGAAAGAAAATTTCCATCACTCTCGGGGCTGGAGGGCACGTGGCAGGCCCTGGGCCACGCAGCCAGGTGGCCGGGAGAGAGAGTGCAGATGGGGGTTCTGCCTGGGAGGCAGGGCTCACTCTTTCTCGGTGAATTAAAAACTACGTGTGGCTTTAAAGCCCAGCCAGGGAGAGCAGGGTCACTCGATGGTCCGCTTTCCAGGTCCCTCGGGGCTTTCTGCACGGGAGCCGTGTGGCTGGGGCGGCGGGCTCTCTCTCCAGCGGGTGGCCGGCCACGCGGTTATTCGAGATGGGTGTCTGTTACGTGGCTACCTCCCAGTGGGAAGCCGACTGCGGGGCACCCACGCCATCCACTCTGTGGAGGGGCAGGGGCTCTGAGGGGGAGGATCCTGAATGTGGTGTCCTGAGTCGGGGAAGCCGTGCCCCCCAGCCGCCCCGCTCACCTCCTTGAGGGCAGAGAGCCCCAGACACCCCGCGGCCCCTGCGCCGGGAGGGGCTTCTGCTCTCGAGTAGGCAGAGGGGGTGGCCCTCGGTTCCCGTCGGGATGTGCTCCCCCACGTCCGCCTGGGAGGATGCTGGGTGCTGAGCGTGTGGGGCTGGGAATGGGGGGCCGGGCTCGCACCAGCCCGTGCGTAGCGAGGGTGTGGCCTCCCACCTCTGCAAACGGCAAGAGGACCAGAGACTGTCAGGTGGGACCCACCTTCTAGTAAAAGTCGCCAGGAACAACCTGTGGGCCGAGCTCCCTTCCCCAGGCTGGGGATTCCCTGGAGCCTCCGGGTTGGCCTCCGCTGCCCGCTGCTTGGCCCCGTCGTGGGCGCCGTGACCGAGCCGACAGTCTGCCCGCTCTTCACCCTCGCGAGGCCCCACGCAGCCCAGGCACATCGACGGAGGCTGCCCAGAGGCCGCCCGCTGCCCGGCTGCCCCGCCCGAGGCCTCCGTGTGCCCCGGGGCCCGGAGCCAGGTGCGGGCGGGGAGCCCCGAGACAGGCTCTGCGCCGCTGGTCCAGCCTGGGACCCGGAGGGCTCCGCTCCAGGCTGGTGACCATGGGACAAGAAAGCAGCGGTGGAGTCTTGCATCCGCGGGGCGGGCATCCGCGACTCAGCCCCCGGGCTGGCGTGAAGGCAGGGGCGTACCCCGCAGGACGACTGTGCTGTGTGCGGCGGGGGCATCAGCCCTCCGCGGTGGCACGTCCCGCTGTCTGGACCCTGGGCCTCCTCCACTCGTTGGCTCTGCAAGTGATTGGGCAGACTCCCAGTCAGACCGCGGGCACGAGAGTGGTCACTGCGGGCCCGCAGGATGACCTCCGCCCTTCGGTGGCCAGAGGCGAGCGGGTGCTGGTCCAGGATCAAGTCCCCGCAACCCCAAGTCCTTGCGTGTGAGGCGCGGGTGTCCACTGTGTGGGGCCCAGCGCGAGCTCTGTGCAGCCTCGGGAAGGACGGGCCATCGTCCTCAGAGCGCCCCCTGGACGCCCAGAACGCCACACCGGGCCAGCCGAGGGGCCCAGTTGGGCAGGAAAGAGCACAGGACCCCAGGAGGCCAGCTGGCCCCTGGGCAAGCCTCGGAGGGGTCCCAGAGCACAGATTCTTGGGGGGATGGTGAGCTCCCTGACGTCGTGGCCACCAGGGTCTCAGCGCCCCGGACAGCTGAGGAGGCACAGAGGGAGGGCTCTGGGCTGGGAGGCCACCTGAGACCCATCCCATCCCTACCCCGTTTTCCTAGGTGATGCATGGGGGGTCACTTAATTCGCCGGGCCTCAGTTTCCTTGTGTGTGTGTTGAGCTGGTGCAAGCATCCAAGTCATACGATGGTGAGGACGAGGGTGGTGGCTGGGCCACGGCGATGCGTGACCAAGCTAGACGTTGTGGACGGCCAGGCAGGGGCAGGCAGGAGTGAGGCTCCGTGTTGAAGAGGCGCCAGAGGGCCTGGGAGCAGCTGTGCCCGGGAAGGCCCCGACACCCCAGGGCCTCTGGCCACCTGCCCGCCCTGGGCTCCCTGTAGGGAGGGCCCTGCTCTGCGTGGCGGCCGTGCAGTGGACCCCACGTGGCTCACGGCCCAGCACCAGCGACTCTCCAGTCACTTCCCGCCTCCTGCAAGGGGAGAGAGCCTGTCAGGTCCCTGGCATTCCAGGGGGCTCAGGAGGAGGGTGGGCTGACGCCGTGAGGAGGACAGTCTTGTGGGGTCTGCACTGGGCCTGGAAGGGGCCCAGTCAGGATGAAGTCCTGATTCCCCTGGGGGTCCAGAGCAGGCAGCGGGAATCCTGACTCCCACCCGGACTCTGCTGGTGCAGGGCTTGGGCTAAGGACCTACGTGTCCCCTCTGAGCATCCTCAGGACAAAATGAGGGCCAGGCTCTTGGGAGATGGGAGCCCCCTCCCAGGTCTGCTGAGGCATGGGAGGGAGATGGCAGGTGCCCCCACCGAGCCTGCCCAGCCTCCCTCCACCTGCTGCTCCCAGCTTCCCCCGCAGAGCCTGGGAGGCTACCTGCCCCTGCCCGCCCATCCGAGCGCCCTCCCTCCCTCCGCCCCTTCCCGCCTCTCCCGGCGCCTTTCCGTGGTGACAGCTGTTGTGGGCAGGTGGGCCACAGCGGGGGAGGGCTGTGGCCGGCAGGGACAGTAGGCACAGCTGATCCGTCCTGGGGCCCCACTGCTACCTGCTTAGGTGCCCGCAGGGAACCACACGGCCAGGCAGACGCCTGGGGTTAGAACCTGCCGGCACTCTGGGGGCTTGGGACCCCCGTGGTCAGCAAGGGCAGAACTTCCTGGCCTGGGGAGGGCTCACTTCTGCCAAGCTGCAGGAAAAGCGAGGGCACAGTCCAGTGTGGACCCCCGGGAGTAGGTTCTCAGGAAACTGGACACGTGTGCAGAGGGGAGGGAAAGGATGCCCCCTCCCCAGGGAGGCTCTGCAGCCCCAAGGAAGGCATGGGTGTGGAGCTCAAGATCAGGGAGTGAGCTCGGAGTGCCACGGTCAGCTCCAGGACCCCCAGCCTACCTGCCCTCCCTAGTGAGCCCCAAGCTCACTTCCTTCTGCAGCTGGTGCTGGGAGTCCCTCTGGGGTGCACAGAGCCGAGTCCCAGCCAGCGCCCGGTCCTGGAGGGGTCGCTGGCCTGGGGGCAGTCAGGACGGGCTGTGCGGGGTTCAGCCCTGAGCTGGCACATCACTGATGCCCTTCTGGTGAGTCCTGTGCCCGGGGCAGAAGGAGGAAGACATACCCCATCATGTCTCGGTGCTGTGAGCCCTGCGGGAGCAGGAGTGGGATCTCTAGTCAGTTAGAGTCCGGAGAGCAGGAGCCCAGTGGGGTCACCTGGGAGGCCACCTGGAGGGACAGCTGAGGACCAAGTGAGGAGGGGTCCAGTTCTCAGGGTGGAGTCCCCAGCTCCCCTCCACCCGGCCCCCAGATAGCCAGGACTTAGGATAAATGGACAGGAAGTGGGCGTTGCTTGGGAAGACACTGGAGGTCCCACCCGCGTGGACACCTGCTCTCGGTCTATCCGGGGCTGCAGCCTGGCCAGGGCTCGCCATGTGGGGCGTCCTGAGCCTCCTTCATGCTGCCTCCCCAGTGGGGGTGGGGCATGACTCCTCTGTCCTGGGCCCCTCCCCCCGACCCTGCCAGTGGCCTGAGTGCCCCCAGAGCCCTGGCTTCCTCTGCCCAAATGAACCACACTTGTGGCTTCCTGGTCTCCGTGGGTCAGGGGTCCGGCCCGTTTCCCCCGGGCTCCCTGCTCAGGGTCTCCCAGGCTGCTGAGTGTCATGCTGCCCCAGGGCCTCTTACAGACTCCACTTGTTGGCAAAATTCAGTTCCTTGTATGTCCTTGCTGGCTGTTGGCAGACGGCCCCCGTTCTCAGCTCCCAGAGGCTGCCTGCTGTCTGCTGCCCGGGGATGCCTCCGTCACCTGGCCGTGTGCTCCCTGAGGCCAGCAGGAGGATAACCGCTTGGAAGGGCTTACCTGATTAGGCCTGGCCCACCTGTACAGTCTCCCAGCTGATTAACTCAGAGCTGACTGGTTTGTAACATAATCCCAGGGGTTGTCTTTGCATTCATTTGCAAAGTGTTTTGCATTTGCCCAGGGAGAGGGGAGCTGCAGGGCACAGGCCTGGAGAGTGGGTCTTGGGGCCCCCTTGGAGTTCATTCCCCACACTGAGTCTCCTGTGTGCCAGGCCCCCAGACTCCTGGGGTCTCTCCCTTCAGATTCTTCTTTCCTTTGCTCCCCCCCCAGCCTTCCCAAATCCAGCCGATTCGGAAGACAGCTGAGTGCCCCCAGCTGCCGTGCAGAGCCCCAGGGGAGATGCTGCTCTGACGGACAGGGACACCCCCTGTGAGAGGCTGCGGAGGGGCCCGACCTCACACAACGCCCTGCGGGAGCAGGGGTCTGAGCCCTCCTCGAGCCCTACCCTGCCCTGCATCCCTCCACCCTACCCGCCTGCCCCGCCCATAATGTGTCTCGGAGTCCAGCCTCCTCCCAGAGCGTGACGTCACCGAATGATAGGACCCTGGGAGGGGGTGGCGATGGGGCTCCCACCCCAGGCCTCCCCGTCTTCAAGCATTCAGGTGAACAAGCCTCCAGCCAGAACTTCCAACCTGGGCCCCTCTGCAGACCCCTCTTCCGTTGTCTCATGATGAGTGGTGGGCCCGGCACTGGGGGCTGACAGCCGTGGGATCAGGGGACTGAGCTGTGTCACTGTTGTCACCCCTAGGCGCTGCCCCCGCTCTCCCTCTCTGGGGGGGCCTGGGCTGGTCAGTGTACCCCCTGGGGGTCCTCCGCTGGAGCCCCCCTCTGCCCTAAGCCCTGCCGCTCCCTGGCCCCTCTGAGCCGGGGGATGGCTGGGGAGGCGGTGAGAATGGGCCATCCTTCCGGCACTTCGTGGGTCTGTATTTGGGGGACTTGGAACTTGAGGGTGGCCTGTCCATGGTCATATGATTTCTCCGTGTGTGACCGATACCCCACCTGCTTCCAGCACGGATCCCGGCCCCCGGGAAGGGGGGGCAGCTCCCTGCCAGGCGGGCCACGGGGGTGCAGCCCAGGCCCGGAGGGGCCGAGGGTCTCGGGGTCAGCACACTGGGGCTGGCGGGGCCCAGTCGTCCCCCTTCTGGGCCCCATCGCTGTTACAGGGGCTGGGTACCCGCGGGGACACAGCCAGCCCAGCCCAGGCAGGGCCAGGGCACACGGACTCTGCGTCCCCCTTGCTCCATCCACTGCTTTGGGGCGCACCTCGGCGGCTAGTTCCAGGAGCGAGCAGTCCCCCGGGGTGTTTCTCCTCTCCGTTTTTGGGGTGTCCCCGGTGGGCCACCATGCTCCCTGGGCAGGAGGGAGATGCGCTCCGCCCAGGGCGCCGGGGCTGCCGTACCACGTCTTCCCTTTGGGGTGGCCTGGCCTCACCTCGGGAGGTCCCCCGGGCTCCTGGCCGGCCCCTGGTGCTCGGGGACGGAAGCCTGTAGCGCCCGGAACCTCCCGGGGGCGGCGTCTCCGGGGGGAGCCGGGTGTGGCCCGACTTTGGAGCGGGCGCTGTCCCCGCGAGCCGCCCCTCCCCGTGCGCCTCCGTGGTGCGGTCCGGCACATCGGTGGGCAAGCCGAGGCCTGCCTGGCCCGTGATGAATAGGCATGAGGGATGAAGGGGCGGGCCGCGGCGTTTGTTGTTGGATGCAGCTGGTTGACAGAACTGAGGGAGAAGGAAAATGCCAGCAAATAGCCCACATGTCCCGGAAGGTCCCAGGCTCCCGCCCCACTAGCCGCGGAGCCTCTCCGCGCGGCCTGCACCGCAGCCCTGGCCCCCCGGCCGCCCAGACCCATGCCTCGTCCCCCAGCACGCCAGCTCCCCGGCGTGTGCAGGCCCCCGCGCGCCCACCATGCTGTACGTCCGTGACCCCATGCAGCACTTCTCGGTAGGTGCAGACCTGTCTGCGTCCTCCTCGGGGAGACTGGCTGGGGCTTCCGTCAGGAGGGAGGGCGAGGAAGGGCGTTCTCTCGTCCATCTCCCGGTCAGGCACCTGCTGCCGGTTGGGGACCACGATCAGGGTAAGCTGGGACAGGCAGGATGCACGGAGGGTTTGGGGCCGGTCCTGGGAGCAGGGGACGGATGCCCGCCCATCCCGGAGGAGTTTGGGACGGGCGCCCGCTGGCTGGGACAGGAGGGCAGGTGGTTATCGGTCAGTGCTGGGTGGTTGGCCTGAGATGTGGGGGTTTCTCAGGCTCCCCAGCTTTGGCTGGGGCACCGTGCCAGGCTCAGGGGCCACACGCTGCCCTGACCTGCCCTGTCCCCGGCTGCCAGGAGCTCAGAGGACCCCGGAGGTCGTCCTTCCCCCGAAGCCTGGGCTGTGAGGCTGCCCTCACCTGCTCCAAGTCAGAGCATCCTCTCCTGAAAATCTGCTCCTCAGGCCTGGGCTCAGGGTCCAGGACCCGCAGAAGCTGGCCTCGGGGGTCCTGCTGCCATCGCACAGAGAGGGCACAGAGGAAGGAAGGGACTGCGGGCTTGCTTGGTCCCTGCAGCCTGGGCCCTGGGGACCTGGGCTCACTTCCCGACTCGCTGGGTCCCCGGGGCCAGGCAGGCACCGGCGGCTAATTGAGCAGGTGGAGGGTGGGGCCATCTTTCCTGCCAGGGTGGCAGGTGGGGCTCACTGGGGCCCTGTGCCCTGCGGGAGACCCGGCAGCAGGCAGAGGGACAGAGTGTGGGTGCCCCAAGCCCCCCAGGCAGAGGACAGGAGCCTGGGCCGCAAAGACCTGGGTGCGTGGCCACCACGAGGCCCGTGTGCTCTCGGCAGCGTGTGTGAGTGTGCATGTGAGTGAGAACATGTGTGCACGTGTGTTGTGCCCGCTTGTGCAGGGATCGGCCTGTGGGCGTGTGTCCCCAGCAAGGCCGTGGGAAGAGGGGCAGGGCTGCGTGTGTGTGAGGGGTGTGGGTGACCCGTCTCTCCGGCCTGACTCCAGCCCTGGCTCCGTGCGCTCTCCACACCCTCGACATGAGCTTTTTGTCTGAAATCAGTGAGGTCAACTGCTGGGCGGGGGAGGGGACAACTTTCCTGTCCGTCCCCCCTTCTGTCACCCACTGTCACCGACTCATTTCCCCATGACGCGTGTCACTGGGCTCCGCGGCACGCAAGCAGCCTGGGATCCCCAGACTTTCTTTCTTTCTTTTTTTTTTTTTTAAGATTTTGTTTATTTATTTGACAGAGAGAAACACAGGCAGAGAGGGAACACAAGCAGGGGGAGTGAGAGAGGGAGAAGCAGGCTTCCCGCCGAGCAGGGAGCCCGATGTGGGACTCGATCCCGGGTCTCTGGGATCATGACCTGAGCCGAAGGCAGTCGCTTAACCAACTGAGCCCCCCAGGCGCCCCTAGGCCCCCAGACTTTCAGTGCAGGCGGCATGAGAGCCAGGAGGGACCGTGTCCCTGCCGCTGGGGTTCCCACACACGCAACCCGAGACAGAGCCGGGAGGCGAGTGTGCCCGCTTGGCCCGCCGAGAGGCCTGGGCCCTGGGGATTCTGGTAACCTTCTCTCTCGAATGAGGCAGGGCTGAGCACGGCTGCTGCATGGCCTCCTTCCTGGGGTTCAGGGCCCTCCTTGGCACCGCGGAAGGAGCATCGCCTCCCCACATGAGTAGTGGGCGGCAGGGGCCACTTGCGTCCACTCTGCGGCTGTGGCGCAGGCCCCGGGCACCAGCAGGGTCGGTTCTGTGTCGGCCAGGAACACCTCCGTCAGCGAGCATCCTCCGAGCAACCCCTCTGGCGTGTCTGGGCCCTGAGCAGGTGGACGGCACCCAAAGTTAGCCCCCTGGGGAGGTGGGCTGGCCCGGTGACGCTGATTTGTGAGTGTCTGCTTTCTGTTTCTGTCCCAGAAGGAGACAGAAGCCTCCTGCTGCATGCAAACGCTCTAAAAGAGGAAGGGGGATTTGCCCCAAACCAGCTGAAACCCCAACATGAACAAATAGGGCTTTACCGGGGTGCTCGTGAGCTCACCTCCCTGGCTGCCGTGGCCCTTTAGGGGAGGTGTGCCCGGCCCGATCTCCCCTGTGGCCCCACTCCTCATCTGTGAGCACCGTGCCGTCCACTGTGCCTGCTCGGCCAGCTCTGGGCTGTGGTCAGCTTGGGGCACTGGGGCACCCCCTCTTCCTGCAGCCTTCACTGTACTCAGGGTCTGCTTCCCCCTCAGGGGCAGAGCAACCCTTGCCTTTGGTGGCTCCCACGTACTGGGGGCGCTTGGCTGGCCCTGGGGGGGCCGGGGGCTCCGTCTGCGGCAGCTTCCCCCACCTGCAGCCCACCAGCCGCCCCCAGTCGGGCCCTTCTGAGGCCATGCTGGTCACGACCTGGAGTGGGCACCTGGGACTGACCTCTCCCGTTGGAAATCTCGAGATTTCCCATTTGCTGCTCTTTGGGGCTGTTTCACTATCAGCAGATTGGTCTGTGTTCGACTCCACTGGCTCTTTCCACGCCTGTGTGTTGACTAGGGCCCAGGACTGTCCAGGCTGCGTCGGCACCTGGCCCCTGCCCACCGTCCACCAGTGTGTGCTGGGTGCTGGCAGGTGTGTGCCAGGGGAACACCGGCTTCCGCTGCCCTGGAGTCGCACGGGAGGGCACAGCACTTCGCATCCCCTGTGCCTCGGGGTCTGGTCACTCTCTGTTCCTGCGGACCACGCATCCTCTGGGCAGGAAGGGCCCCGGTGGGAACCGCCAACTGTGCATCAAGAAATAGGTACTAAGTGCCTCCTGCATTGCCGGGAGGAGGGCCAGATGGTCCAGGGGGTTGTGGGAGGACCCCCTGCCGCAGTGCTCGGGCCGGCCACAGGAGGGCAGGGCCGAGGCCGCTGGATGTTCCCGCGGAGCCTGGGCACTTTGGGCCAGGTGGGAGCAGGGGAGGGGCGAGCACCTCCGGGGCTGGGTGGGGGGAAGGGCAAAGGCGACTCAGGTTGGCCCCGGGAGGCTGGTGAAGGGAGTCGCCACCTGTTAATTCGGCTGGGAAACCGTAGGAGGGGAATTTGGGGAAGAGTGAGCTGGGCTGTGAGGGCTGTGTGTGGGCTGAGCAGCTGGGGAGGGGGAGGGTGTGAGCCAGGCTGGCCGAGGGCAGCTTGAACACTGGGGGGCAGGTGTCCGGTGGAGATGCCTGGGGAGGGGGCAGTCCCAGCCTGGGCGGAGGAAGAGTAACCAGATCGGAGACAGACAGAGAGTAGCGGGCCACCTGGGAGACAGGGGAGGGGGCCGTGGGGGACAGGGAGGGGATGGCTCTGCGGGCAGTGAGGGTAGGCGGCTAGGGACCAGAGGGAGGGGCTCCCGTGGCTGGGTGGAGCCGAACCAGAGTGGCCGGGGGTCTGGGCTGCAGAACGGGCTGTCAGACCCGGGCACCCTTTCCCTGACCTGGGGCAGGGAGAGCACGAGGCTCTGGGGGCCCGGGCAGGGACGGATTGCTCCAGAAGGGGAACACCAGAGCGTGCTTCTGGGGGACAGAGGGCTCACTCCCGTTCGCCAGGCTTGGGGAGCTGACACTCCGCCTGCCCCGGCTCCTGCCCCCTGCAGGCTCAGCGCCCCTCTGCAGCCCGCACCGAGCTCCCACCTGCTCCGCGGGGGACGTGTCCACTCCCAGCGAGTGGAAACCACTCTTCCTTGGCTTGGCCAAAACCCAAGGGCTATTCTTGACCCTGCTTCCGGCAACACTCAGCATCCCATTCATTAGGATCCCGTCATCGTGTCCCTGGAACGTGCCAGCCCCCTGCTCCGCACCACGGCCTCTGACTCAGGAGCCAGGGGGTCCCTTGGCTGGACCGTCCCCCTTAGCCCTTCCTTGGGCGGCAGGCACTGCTCTCTGGCCTCCAGTCTGGAGGCTTCCCTGTGCCCTGCCCATCTCTCCCTGCCCCTTGCCCGGCGGTGTTTGTGTTCAGCCGGTTTGAAGCCCTGAGCCCCCACACGCCCTCTGGCTTGCTGGCCGGCTTGCTGCTGTGGGAGGGCGTGGGCTGACTCCCGGCACCCCGGGCCCCGCATTTCCTGGGGGGGAGCTACCTGCACCTGCCGCCAGGAAGCTGTCAGGTAGCAGAGCCGTGGGAGGCACTTGGGGTGGCCTGTCTGTCCACCCCAGAGCCTTGAATGGGGAGGGACAAGCAAACCAGCGGCCCAGCGCCTCATTGAGGGGGCGCATGGCTCTTTCTCTGTCACTGGGTCCCGGCCATCGAAGGGGGAACACTCGTGACTCTCCCTCCCCTTCCTTGTCACCTTCATGGCACTTGTCACCGAGGAGAGCAGTGGCCCCTCCCTGAGGTCTGGTGGGGGCAGGGCCGGCCGAGCACCGGCAGAATGGAGAGACTGACAGAGGATATCAGGGCAGGTGGCCTGGGTCAGGGTCAGGCTCCAGGTTGCCAGGCAGGGGGACGGGAAGGCCGACTGTCCCCAGTAGTGCTCAGGCCCGAGGGGTACTCCATGAGCTGTGCCCCAGCTGTGCTCCAGGCCCTGGACAGCCTGGGGGGGGCTGGACGGGGCTGTGTCCTGGGGGTTAAAATAAAGCCTGTGCATCCGTGGGCCACCTGCCCTGTGTCATGGGCAGCCCCACAGGCCGGCAGGGTGCAGCCCAGAGACCCACGGGGACCCTGCTGGGCCCCCGGCTATGCACACCGCCCCCAGTGTCTCAGGAGGGCTGTCTGCAGGGGCGAGAGGGCAGGGCATCCTGCAGACACACGCCTCGACAGCTGCGGGAGCCGGCTTCTGGGGGCACGTTTCTCGGCGCGAGGTGCGGAAAGTTCCACATGGCCCCGTGGAGGACTGGTGGAGGATTGGGCAAGGCCTCGCCTGAGCCCCGGGTGAGGAGAGAGTGTTGGCGCATATTTTCAGGAGGAGAGGGAGCCCCCCCCTCGCACGAGTCTGGTCTTGTTGGCATTTCCATCGTTTAATCACAGACTCGGGGAGATGATGCTGGGGAAGCACCAGGCATGGAGGTCCCGCTGCGAGTGGGACGGGTTGTCTCCCCCTAAGGCCCAGACGGCGTGCCCGTCCCTCACCTCTGGGTGAGGTCGCACCCGCGCCCAGACATGCCTGCGGAGAAGAGCGGGGGCTTTGGAGTTCCACACGCTACGGGAGCTGGAGGTGGGGGGCGGTCAGAGCAGACACCAGGCAGAGCCCCGGAAATCAAAGGGGTTGTGGCGAGGACAGCTCCGGAGAGTGACGGGCTCCGGGCTCCGGCCCAGCCCCTGGCCAAGAGGGGCAGCAGGGCCTGGAAGCTTCCTGGGGAGGTGGGCTCTGAGCCGGGCCTGGAGGCTGGAGGGCAGAACCGAGAAGGACGGGATGAGGACCGGCGGCGGGGAGGCCAGGCAGCCCCACGGGGAGCGGAATCAGGGCTGCTCTCTGCCAGTGGCTGTGGGGCGTGGCCTTCTGCTGGGCCCACAGCCCGTGGCTTGAATGTGGGGTGCACAGGAGCTGCCCTTGGGGGCCAGCCACGAAGACCGTTCCTCCAGATATCCACTCGGGGCTGTGAGAGGAGAAGAGTTTGCGGGGCTCACGGTGCTGGAGGCTTGGGGAGCAGGGGCACAGGCTGCCGTGGTGCCCGTTCCCAGCAAGGCCTGGTGGGGAGGGAAGGAGGGAGGAGAGAGGAACTGTGACTTTAGCCTTCCACATCCGGACGGTCATGGGGGGTTTCGCTCAGAGTTGCATTTGGACCTCTCAGCGGTCTTGGGAGAGACTTCGGAAATGTCCTCACTCCCCAGCGTCATGAGCCTCAGGGGACCTGATGGAGAAAGGAGAGAAGAGCCGGTGGGGCTGCAGGCCAGCTGACCCCTGCTGACTCTCCGCGGGGGAGGGGGATGAGCTCTAGTTCAGGAAGAACTTTGTGGGGGGATGGAGAGCCTCCGTGCTCCGCCAGGGCAGCTGAACACCAGGGCTTGAACTGCTGGGGTCCATTTGTATTCAAACTTTTGGTTTATAAATACCATGCCCCCAGAAATGGGTTTCCTCTTCTTGTGACTATCTTCTCTCCAGCGTGCTTGGTTATGAGAACACCGCTCTAACACGCGCAGCGGTCAGCATCTGTGTTACCTGACTTGTTACCCATGCTTCCGGGCGATCGGCTATCGTTCGCTCCGTTTCGGGAACTCACAAGTCACACCTGCGTTTTTGACCGCGCGGGGGTCAAGGTTCAGGCTTAGAGCTGGGGGGAAATGGACACCCCACGGGATATGAACCCGCAAGACATGCGTCCTGATGTCTGTTAGCCCACTCGGAGAAGTGGGGGAGAGAGCCCCAGAACACGGAACACAGGCAGGTGGAGAGCCCGAAGCCCCTAGAAGGAGGGCAGCCTCCAACAACAGCTCTACAGGTAGGAGGAGACCAGCAGGAGCGAAAGCCCCGTGGTATAGACAGCAGTGTACAAAGGGGCTGGAAACGGGGAGCCCCGGGGCTATACCCAGAGGTGCAGGAGCTGTCTTTGGATCTGTGTGTCTTTGTGGCAGGGACAAAGGGCTTGAGCCCCGTGCCCCCCGCTGCCCCTGCCTGGCCCTGTCCTTGAGGAGGTGGGAGATGTC
>PITA01020110.1:0-35673 GCA_004023965.1 Spilogale gracilis | reverse complement strand
GTTAGAAGGTGGTCATGAGTCCAAGTTCTGGCTCTGCCCCTTACTAAACTGTACAGTCTTGGGGAGTTATTTACCTTCTCCTTTTCTGAGCCTCAGTGACTTCTTAGAACAGGAGTGACATCCTCTATAATTGTTGTAAGATTCAACAAGCTAATACAAAGATGAAATGCCTGGACCCTAATAGGCTATGGAGAATGTTAAGTTTCTCTCCTCATGACTGGTCCTGGTGGGAAGAAGGGGTGCAGAGTACGTGTGTGGTTTATTCCATTGTTGCCAAAGCATGTCTCACACAGAAGGGCTTGTCACGCATCTTAAATCAGAGGTAACAGTAAGTGCTGAGTGGTTGACTGCGTGTAGTGCCATGTTTAATATCGTTTTCCCTTTTGCCCTCTGCAGGACACAGTGGCCATGGAGAGTATGCCCCTGCTCGGTTTCACCATTGCCCCAGAGAAGGAAGAGGGCAGCAGTGAAGTAGGACCTATTTTTCACCTCTACCACAAGAAAACCCTATTTTATAGCTTCAAAGCAGAGGATACCAGTTCAGCTCAAAGGTACCCAAATAATCTCCTTGCCTCTCCCTCTAGAAGGAAGTAAGTTGCTACCCGGGGCTTTGGCTTCTCTGTGCTCTGGCCATCCTATTCCATCAAATCCCTTTGGGCCACAGCAGAAGAGTGGAACTTCCTGTTCCTGGTTGCAAGATATTTTTAATATTATCGTGATTTGTTCATACAGGCATGCTTTGATTCAGCAAACCTTTGCACTGTGTTCCAGACCTTTTGCTAAATGCTAGGGAAACATATGAATATGGCATGATCCTGGACGTCAGGCTAATAGTCACCTAGTCCACTTGATCACTTACAAGTTCTCTGACCGGAGTCCCAGAGCTGTGACACTTGAACATGTCCTCTGTTCTGTGTTGCAGGTGGATTGAGGCCATGAAAGATGCAAGTGTGTTATAGCAGTTCCCAAGCATGGTGGGCTCAGAATAAAGTCTTGGGTTGAATGTGGACCCTTCCAGAAGCCAATCTGTGTCTCTACTCATCAGGACTGACATCTGGATTCAGCATGGGGCCTCATCTTTTTTGCCTCAACCTCCTCTCTCACTGTCACAAGTGGAACCCTTAAGGAATATTTATGAACTGCTCCTTTTCTGTTCTTAGTGTCTTCCACCTGCCCGCCCCCGCCCCACTCCTGCATAAACTATTTCCTTACCCAGTAGTCAGATGGCCTTTAGTAACGTAAAGATGTGGAAATGATAGGAAAAAAGTACATTTTAGAAATGCAGGCTTTTTAGTGGAAACAAGCTTTTACGATTTTTACTAGTGGTAAACATTATCACCTTTACTAGCATTGATGTCGGTGCCTCAGGTGAAATGAGAAACAACTGGTAAATAACAGCTACCCTCACTGAAAGCACTTTATTGTTTTACTGAGCTACAACCTCCAGTTTTATGTTTTCCAAGTGATTTACTTAAGCAAGGAGCAGATAGAGTCCTGTGGACTAATTTGCCGCCAGTTCTCAACAATGGTGTATGTGCAATTGATTTGTGCAAACACAGCTGGGCCTTGCCGAGTGGGCAAGTGAGGGGCGCTGGGAGAGGCGTTTCCTCCTTACTGCAGAGGCCGTGCCGCCCTGGATAAGAGGCCAAGGATTTTCTTCTCCACTTGATCATGAGACCTGTACACTGACCTGACTTACTGAAGGAAGGACATCCTCCTTCCCGAGGTGGTCCTCACACTACCCCAGTGCTGGACACTCAGCTGCCTGCAGACCCAGCCCTCACCCTGGTGGTCACCGCAAACCCTCTGAAGAGATGGGGTGTGCTTTAATTTATTGTGTGCCTTCCTGTGTTTACCCAACATGAGCTGACAGTGTTACATGAAAAAGAACCTGTGCTTGTTTTCAACGTGGTTATCCTTTGGCTGTACTACCAAAGCCTTGAAAGAGATGCGAAGAGAGAAAAGATACAATCGGAAGGTGAATTGGTGGTCTTGGCCAGGGCTCTGGACACAGTGAGGGAGCACAGAAGTAGTGGCTTGAAGATATTCTCTGGGCACCTGGGGCCCAGCCACCTCCCTCTGATGACCGCTGCGCATCATGCTGGACAAATTTCTACAAAGAGTGGAGTGTGGGTGGGGCAGTTGGGATTTCTTGTTACTCTTATTGAAGTAGAAAACAATCATATCATTTCCTGATGTCCTGTCCCCTAAACAAAATGGCATTCGCTGACAAACTTTTTGTAAAAAGCACCATCTCAAGGAGTTATTTACATTAAATATTTTCAGGGGAATTTTTTTTCTAGTTTGCAATTTCTCTTTTAAAATGTTTGCATTAAACATTTACTGATTCAAATTTAGTGATTAGAAAGATCTTTTTATTAATCTTTGAGGGATTAATTCCAGTGCAACCACTTTCATCATCAGACATATTTAAGTGGGCCTTCTAGAGCCTCTGAGCCTTCACAGAGCACAGCAAGACTTCGGCACCAGGTACTGGGGCTTTCCCCAGTGTGCTGTGTGCCACTGGCCATTGTCGGTTTCTGGGCTCCAAACTACACATCTGGAAGTCATTCAAAGGTCTCTTGTACTATATAACGTGCTATTTCTGATGCTCTGAAAAGAAGAGGTAAGGGGGCTTTTATTTTTAAGTGAATACTTACCCTAATAAAAACCACCGGGGTTATAGTAAAACCTACTGGATCAGTTTCATAAATGGAAGTGGCAAGGGCCACTAAGATCCTCCACAGCTCCTATGTGACTGGGCAAGGACCTGTCTGGTTTACCTGTAACTCATTCTTACCTGTCCTTCCCACAGTTCTTCAATTTCAGCCAGTTTCTACTAGCCAATTTCGCTTGCTGTTCCTTCCCTGACCTTCTCTTTGTCCAGCCCATTTTACAGGTTCATGGGGCCTGCTTGGAATAACTCAGGTGAAGATACCTCCTTGGCCTAACTGCACCCTGGAGAAATGGCAAGGCCCCCCTGGTATTTGCCCACCTGCTCCCTGGGCACAGAGAAGCCCCTCTGCTGTGTGCCTTCAGCAAGGCTGTGTTTCTAGGGAGGAAGCAGTTCTGTGCCCTAAGCTGTAGCCCAGAAATGAGAGCACACAGGCCCTGGGCAGTCACTCTCTTCAGTAGCTCCAAGCCTTGGTGTTTTCACCAGTTACATGGAGACCAATCCAGCTTCCCAAAGAGTTTGGGAGTAAAGCACAAACTGAACATTCAAGAAAGTGGACTGGAAACTATAACCTCATGGGGAAATAAGTAATGGGCCCTGCTCTGTGACAATAAAAGAGGAAGACAATATGCAATATCCATGGAAATGGCAAGAAAGAAACCATGCCTGAAGAGGGCTTAGCAGGGGTAGGCTGAGCTCCTTTGGGCATAGGGTCTTCCCTCCCCGCTCCCCACTGTTTGAATGACCTCTCCTTGAGCTCTTCACACGTGGGTCAAGGAAACAGACTTTTGCAGGACTGGCCTCTGCCTGCTTCTCAGAGTCAGTAAAATTTTATCAGATTGGAGTTGCACTGCAAGCAAGCACTTACTTTCTGGTGGTTTCACACCTTCCCTGCAGACAACATTTCCAGCCTAGACTGGTCTTAGTGGGAAGAAGTCTGTTCATGATTGCTAATACAAAGTACACTAAAAACAAAGTGTCCAGGGACATTGGTCAAGTTCCTGGCTCCTGGTAATAATTCTTGCACATACCAGAAGTAGGCTTTGAGTTGTGGTCAGACCGACAGACAAGCTGACCATGTATTCTCCCTTGGATGCAGCCTGGTCCCATGTGTGGATGTGGACTGAGGGCGGATCGTTGGTTAAATGCCATGTGGGCCAATGCCCAGGACACCAGCAGCCCTGCTACCACCACTAAAGGGTAATGAGGTCAGAGTCTTGTCTTCATCCAGCCCAACCTTTGACTGACAGTATAAATGTCATCGCTGAACACTGAAGCTCAGCGTGGGGACTGAGGTCACCTGGGCTAGCTAGAATATTCTGTTAATTGATTCAACCATGTTTTGTGGCTTCTGCAATTGTGGGAGTTTTTGTGCTTCCACACATGAATGGTAGGTTGGAAGGACAGAGGTGTCCACGCTAAGAAGTCTGTTTTCAACAGCAAGTAAGAGGAAACTAACATCAAATTGGTTTAAACAGGAAGTTAGCTTTACAAGAGGAGGTCCAAAAGCAGGGCAGTTTCAGACTTCGGCAGTACCTCTAAGAACCAAGCTCTTTAGGTCTCACTCATCTGCTGTCTAGTGTCAGCTTGATTCCAGGGGTTGGTTCTTCAGAAATTGATGAGTGACTGCCACTGACAGCTGGGCTGCAGGTTTCCCTGGTCACAGGCACCAGCGAGGGGAAACTCATTTTCCTGTATTAGGTTTTCCTTAGAAGCACCCAGCAGGCCTTCCATGATGCTCCAAGGCCACAGTTACCTATGCCTGCCCTTTCTTAAGCTACTTACAGGGACAGACCTGTCAGCTGGGGGCTGAGGGGTGGATGCTGCTGAGGACTCACCCCCAGAGTCCACTCTTTGGACCATATCTTTCGGAAAGAAGACTGTGGTTTGGATTCGCATAATGCAAGGGCTCTGCAGGGCCATGGAAGAAGTTCCCTAGGTGGCTTCAGTTTCTTCCTTGCACAGATAATCTGGTGCTTCTGTACAGGAAGGGGCATCCTGTGTTGACAGAACAGAATGCCAGCAGGCCTCGTTCTCTTGATAATCCTACACAGGTACTGTTATAATAGAGCCAAGTATAGAAAGGCAGCACATCCACAAGAGTGAAAGAGAGGCTTGTACAGAATAAAATCATGTTAAGAAAGCAGAGTGAGAAAGAAAAAAATAAAAGAAACAAAAGACACTGAACAAGGTTTTTAGCCTTGTTTTTTTAAACTCTAGGACTGAGTTATGAAATCCTTGGGTTTCACAGTGGGTCACATCCAGCTCCTTCCCCTAGCCCCATGGTGCCTGCTCCCTGCAGACAGCAGTGGAACCCAGCAGGGCGGACCAACCACCTTAAGGACTATTTTATGACATTTTGGTTTCAGTCATCTGTGTGCATAAACATGGTATTACTGATTGTTGCTGTAAAATGTACTTACACTTCTAGATTATGGTCAAACCTTATTTTCAAAAAAATTTTAGGGCGCCTGGGTGGCTCAGTGGGTTAAAGCCTCTGCTTTTGGCTCAGGTCATGATCTGAGTCCTGAGATCAAGGCTCGCATTGGCCTCTCTGCTCATCAGGGAGTCAGCTTCCTCCTCTCTCTGCCTCTCTCTCTCTACCTACTTGTGATCTCTCTCTCTCTGTGTCAAATAAATAAAATCTTAAAAAAAAAATTTAAACCACTAGCTTAAGAGTGTCAGGTAAGGAAAAATTAAGCACAGAGTTACAGTTAGACATATAATAAACCGAGCCAAAAGACATTACTAAAGACACATACTCAAATGTAAGGGCACTGCCAGTTTTAGTTCTTGAATCCTTCAAAAATATAACAAAGGAGGGGAAAGGAATAAAATTCATGGTAAGCTACAGAAATAGTTTTGATCAGGAAATGGATATGGTAGCAATTAAGGTACCAGATACCTATAAGGAAAGTAACATATACCTGTTATTGGTACATATAAATTATAAATTATAACAATTATTGAGGAGCTGAGAGTTGCAAATATGATAGAACTTTAGAATAACAACATGTTTTATGCCAGGGGCTCCCAAAGCTTATTTTCACTAGTGATCACTGGTTTATATAAGATTTCCCCACTCAAGGGAGAACTGCCCTAAATGACCTCAAGTTCTCTTCAAAATTAGGATCTCACTTTCAAAAGTACAATTCACATTCTCTCCAAAGGTAGACTCAGAGGGAAAATAAGGAAGGATTTGGCTCTATGTCTAATGTATCCAGAAATCTGTCTTCTGGTCAAGTATAGGCAATAAGCTTATATGTTCCTAAGAACTCCTTTTAAAGTAACAGATACAGGAAGCAGATGAAGATTTAAAAGAACTGCCATCTCCAATAAATCTGTGGCCCTTCAAATCCAGTGGCCTGTACTTAACAACCCCTAACAATACCACACTAGAATTCATGAATGTGTAATGGAGCTGCCTGCTGTGAGCACCGTACATGAGAAAAGAAATTACCTCTTGATCCTATTGTAATTGGCTATACCCCAAAGCATGAGACTTGATTATTCCAACATGTATAATTATGGAAGTTATTATAGGCATAAAATTAGCTCTTTTAAAAATACAGCTATAATACCACTCAGTGTGACCCTGAATCTTATTTTATGGGGCAGGGTGGAAATGACCATTAGTTTTCACTGTAGCAGTTTGACTAATTTCTCTTAAATCTCAACCTTTCACCTACTCAACAAAGATCTTCCATTTTTACAATTATTAAGATACTACTGTCTCATCCTGTGAGTCTATCCCTTGCTATATGGATCAGAAACATCCCCTCCTAACAAAAAGATGTGAAGAAGAGGGACCTTTTTTTTTTAAGATTTATTTGCAAGATCACGTGCCTGAGCAGGAGGCGGGGCAAAGGGGGAGGAAGAGAGACTCTCAGGCACGTTCCCTGGTGAGCATGGAGCCTGACACCGGAGGCCATCCCATGAAAATGAGACCATAATCTGAGCTGAAGTTAAGAGTCACACACTCAACCAAGTGAGCCGCCCAGGCATCCCCAAAACGGCCTTTTATTATTTTTTTAATTAAAGATTTTATTTATTTATTTGACAGAGATCACAAGTAGGCAGAGAGGCAGAGAGGAGGAAGCAGGCTCCCTGCTGAGCAGAGCCCGATGCGGGCCTCGATCCCAGGACCCTGAGATCATGACCTGAGCTGAAGGCAGAAGTTTTAAACCCCTGATCCACCCAGGCAGCCCAAAACGGCCTTTTAAATAACATTTCTTAGTAAGCTTTCTTTTTTCCCTTAATAATGTCCGTTAACATTATTAAGCCTTGTTTGTGAAAAGTTTTAAGGTAACAGTCTTTTTCTTCTTTGTTTAAGAAAGCTATAGGGATAAAACTTCTAATAGAGGATGCAACAGTGTTCCTTGACAAGTCCTCTCTTTGGGGAGGATGGGGAATCACAATAAATACAACATTTCCTAAATACCATAACTCAAAATTTTATTTTATTTTATTTTTTTTAAAGATTTTATTTATTTGACAGAAACACAGCCAGAGAGGGAACACAAGCAGGGGGAGTAAGAGAGGGAGAAGCAGGCTTCCTGCTGAGCAGGGAGCCTGATGTGGGACTCAATCCTGGGTCTCCAGGATCACAACCTGAGCCGAAAGCAGTCGCTTAACCAACTGAGCCACCCAGGCGCCCCTATAAGTCAAAATTTTAAACTTAACAAAGTCCATTAAACATTCAAAGTTTCTTATCTACATAATTTAGGTGTTTACTTCAGGGCTTTGGTCAAGACTTGAGTTTTGAGGTTCAGCAGCCTTCAAGAATGCCTCAGTTTACTACTTGGAAGAGTGTTTCCACGTTCTTTCCACACTCTCCTCCCCCCCCCCCACCAGGTGGTGGGCCTCACCTGACCTAGGAAACAACAGACTCACAGAGTTGGATCTCCTCTAAAGCTCCACAATCCATTAACGGCAACTCGGGAGCATGCTGAGACATCCAGGGTACTCTCTACCCTGCCACTGTCATCATCCTCAGCTGAAATATGATCTTCAGTTTTTCTGAAAACTGACTCCACTGACTGAAACTCTGATACACAGTTGACTGATAAATACTAACTTTCCTAATACAGAGAAATGCTGATTACCTAAGTCATAACTGAAATGTCTATGAACAAATCAAATTTGTTCAACAAACCTGGAGCCTCAAGAATATATGTTATCTCCTTCCAGGATTAATTAGCTGGAAAGAAATGTTAATATGATCGGGGTTGTGTTCCCTGATGCTAGAAACTTTCAGTTGACTGCTGGAAGAAGAGGGAGGGGGAGGGTTGAACGTTGTGCACCTAAGCCTAGGAGAATGCTAAGGGACTTTGGAACACTGCGATACTCCGGTGCTATTTTAACGTGACAGTGGACTTAGCACAGTACAGAGCACAAGAGACATGGTTTTTAACTTGCAGGAGCTCACCCTGTGAGAAGTCAGGTACAAAACACTCTCTGTGGTGGAGGTTGAAAAAGGCCTGTGGGAGAATGGGTAACAGTGAATGGATTGTGTCTGAGGCAAATTAGGAAATCATTGGGTGGGTGTGTGACTTGACACTGGAGGAGGGCTTGCTTTAGGGAGAAAAGGGGTTAGAGAGACCCCTGGAGGCAGAGAGCTGGAGGAGTAAGGTGTGAGACCGAGTAGGATACCATGTGGCATATTCAGGAAATGGGGTAGTTAAGAATCATCCGAGTTGGAGGGAAGAAGTCACAAAAACAGATGAGACAAGAAGAGCTGTTTCTGGGCGCCTGGGTGGCTCAGTGGGTTAGAGCCTCTGCCTTCAGCTCAGGTCATGATCTCAGGGTCCTGGGATCGAGGCCCGCATTGGGCTCTCTACTTAGCGGGGAGCCTGCTTCCTCCTCTCTCTCTGCGTGCTTCTCTGCCTACTTGTGATCTCTCACTGTCAAATAAATAAATAAAATAAAATTTTAAAAAAGCTTTAAAAAAAAAAAAACAAGAAGAAGAGCTGTTTGTGGCCAGGTCATTCAGGGCCACTGCACTTATCCTACAGTTTCTAGGGGATGTGGGACGATGGGATAGGAGGAGGGGTCCTCCAGATGCTTTAAAATAGGGGACAAAACATCTGTTTTAGAAAGACCACTCTGGTCTTCCATTTAAAGAAGACAAATTGAACACATGTGAGATGGAGTCTCTTCTGTCAGAGGTGACTGCCACAACAGATGTCCTCCTGCACGTTCCCCTTGCACTTTAACTTAGATTTTCTTCCCATCAGGTGGAGTACACATCCCCTCCTCTTGAACCTGGACAGATGTGTGATGGCTCAAGGAGTAGTGGAGAAGTGACTTATATAAAATGCTACTTTGTTCTCTCGTGTCCTCCTGGAATGTGTCCAACATGCTATGAGGAAGCCCAGGCCACATGGAGAGGTCACATGTCAGGATTCACACTGCCAACCAGCATCTGTCACCAGACACACTAGGAGGCCTTTCAGATGACTCTAGCTCTGGCCACTTTCTAACTGCAATCACAAGAGACCTCCAGGGAGAACCTCCTATCTGACCCCCCTAGATAATGAGTTTGGATGTAGTTAGTTTCTCAGTGATAACCAGGAAACATGCACTTCTCGGTTCTTTTCCCAAAACCTACTAAAAGGACAGTGAATAAATACAAAAGATAACCTAAAGGACAAAGAAAATGCAAGAAAAGGCGCAGGATATCAAAATGGTCAACTCATTTTTGAGAGATACACATATGGACAGTGGCAGCTGACTTAGAGAAAACTAATACCAAAGTGCCTGCAGGGAGGGAATTCCAGTAAGACACAAGGTCCAGCCCTTGCTCTCAAGAGGCTTGAAGATTTGGAGGCATGGGTGTTTGGAAAGGCTAGAGCGGGACTAATAAGAGGATCAGTTGAGAGTTACTGTTAAGTAGTCCTGAGACCCTCAGATCCCATGACCCCACTCTACAGACAAGTGACTGCCCTTCCCCACCTGGCAGGAGACAGTAAATTTATGCCCTGGAAAAACGAGAACTACAAGAGGAACATGCCTCCACCCCCAATGTGTGTGTGCACGCACACACACACACACTGCATACAACCTGGACATGGGCTCCTGTCTCCTGCCTGCCAAGTTCCCTTTATATAACAGATTTAAATATATATTCAATAGAAGGAATCAAAATTCTGAGTTCAAGTGTTTTATTGTAATACTACCATTAAATGGTGCTCTAATTTGATGGGGGCTGAAAAGACCCACTGTGAAGGGCTTTCAGAGGCTGTGGCTCAGTTTATATTTTATCTGATTGGTCAAAGGTCCCAAACTAGTTCTGAGACCCAGAACCATGTTTAAAAGATGAGGCTTGTCCTGCACAGTTAAAAAACCACTTGTAAATTGCCAGCATTTCAGTCAAGAGATTTCATATACAAATCTGGATTTCTGGCTTCTCTTGAAAAATCCATTTCTGGTTGTATTCCAGATGATTGAGGGGCTACCCCTCTAAGTCTAGTGAGCTCTCCAGGTGTCACTATGACCATTTAACATACTAATAGTGTTTACCTCAGCTTACTGACCTCCTTTAGAATACTTGCCAGATCCAACCCCTACTGTCCCCACTTCAGGCACGTTTTTTACTTCGGCCCTAAGCAGTGCAGAGCCATTACAGAACTTTATTAAAAGAAGGAGCTAGAAATGGCTGTTTCAGAACACTCAGGCAGTGGGAGGGGAGAAGGGAAAAGTGGTGGATGGGGAGGGGGCAACTGGTAGAGACTGGTTTGCAAGGTTAGGAAACCATGACAGTAGGCCAGAGAAGAACCTAAACTACAGAAGAGTAGGAGGAGCCAAACGTGGGGGCAGAACCAAGAGGATTTGTTTTGACCCAGCCCTGACCACAGGCAGTGTATCCAGAGCTTCCCCAAGGCCAGAAGTCTCAGGGTAGCATCCTAGCTCTCCTCAAGGTGAAGTGCAGGATCCAAAGCAAAACAAAGAAGGGAAAGGCTTTTCCAAGAGACTTTTTGGCTTTGAGGTGCCTTTTCTTGCCTGTAGTCAATAGGCTGTGGGGTTGAAATAATCTCTTAAGAAACTCAAGTTTTATTTTGAGAGTAAAAGGCCAGCAGGCCTGAATGATTAGCTCTTGTGGTGGTGCTGGGCTAGTAAAGAACTCTCAATCTCAAGACTGAGAGTTTCTAATTAGGCAACCTGCATTCTAAAACAAGGGACCAAGGGCAGGCACATTTTTCTGAAAAGATAATCTCATTTTCCACATGCTCCAAGATATTTGAGCCAAATACAACTTTGAAATAATACCTTTCGAGACCCAGGAAGACTTGGGTCAGAAACTTCCAGCAAAAGCCCTTCTGGAGAGGACTCAGAAACTCATTCTTGAAGTGTCCCTGCATTGTCCATTTCCACCAGTCTATCATAGTCTCAGTCTCGTTTCTCTTCCCGGGAAAAGTAAGGACCAAGTATACAGAATCTGAGACCTCTCCAAACAGCCTTCTACTGTGACAGAGCTTGACTTTGACAGAATCACAGAGGTGGGAAGAGGGTCTTCTTTTCAAAGTCCTCTTGATAACAGAGGAGGAGAAATAACTATGAATAAACGTTCCACCACCTGCCAGCCATGCGACTTTGGAGAAGTCATGCTCCTCAGTTTAAGGCCTCAGCATCTGCAGCTATAAAAAACAAGATAATACCATCTACTTCACAAAGTTATGAAGATTAAACAAGATAAGGTAAGTATAAGGAACATGCAATCTGGTCTCATTGTGTAGATTCCATGTTCTTAAAAAATAAGGCTAACAAGAATTATATGAGGTTTAAGTTTATTTTATAAACATGTTGTAATTATATAAATGATATAAACAGAAGTTTCATAAATTACTATACATAGCAATAAAGCATAAGCTATTACAAAAAAGTTGATACAAAGATATACATAAAAACTTATAAAGGTAATTATTCCCAGTCTACAAAAATAAGGAAAGCCATCATTTCTGCTACCACAGTATCGTTACAAGTTAAAAAACACACTTTAATAATAGTAAAAAACACTTTGCTTAATAGTAACTTGAAAATTTTAGCATATCTACAACAATTATTTAACCAAAATTTGGTTTTCCTTGACATTTATTATTTAACCCTGGATGGCAAAAAAAAACCAAACAAACATATTTCCTCTGTGCTATGTACAAAATGAAACTATGTATTATTCCTGCTCTCAAGGAATTCAGACAAGTTACTTAATGACTAACCTAAGAACAGACTGTTTAATTAAGTGTGATAAAAACCACCTGTCCCGAGAACAGAGCAGGAAGGAAAGGAACACCTGGGTCTCATCCACAGAGCACTGGACAAAGAGTGAAGAGCCCCAGGCTCACATCCCGGCTCAAGGAAGCCAGCAAACTTTCACTGAATTCATCTTAATTGGGGGGCGATAATTTGAATATTGTTTACCATAGACTGTTGTTGGGAAAAGCACTGGTTCAATAAACACCAAGGTACTGTGGTGAGGGCTGAGATAGAGAGGGACAGGGCACATTTCGAGACAGAGCTCACAGAGTCTGGGTAGGTGCCAAGATGTACACACAACAGCTGGGTCCTGCCAGATAGATCATCACTCCTGTCAAGCCCCAGTCCCTGTGAATGCATAATCTTCAGCAGTGGTCAATTTGAAAAATGAAACAAAAAGCGAAACAAAGTTTTGTCTTGGGCGCCTGGGTGGCTTAGTGGGTTAAACCCTCTGCCTTCGGCTCAGGTCGTGATCTCAGGGTCCATGGGGCTCTCTGCTCAGCAGGGAGTCTGTTTCCTCCTTGTGCTCTTTCTCTACCTGCCCCTCTGCCTGCTTGTGATCTCTCTCTGTCAAATAAATAAAATCTTAAAAAAAATTTTTTTTTGTCTTATTTTTCTTTGCCACACATTTTTGGAATTAGATCAGTGATTCAGGCCGGCAGTGTACATCAGAATTCCCTGGGATGCTCAGAAGTGCTGATGCCAGGCCCCACCCAAAGCTTACTGCTCCAAAACCACTAGGGCCTGGCAGTTCTTTATACTCTATCCTCGCTTTCTTTAAAGGCAGATAAAACAATGTTAAAAGCACTGTTGATACAAATGTGGACACTTATTAACAGACAGTAAAGAAAAAAAAAAGTAGAACTAATATAATGCAATCTGAATACTTTTTGTAATTAAGACCACTAAAACACTGTCACTAAAAAGACTTCTAGCAAGGGGCACCTGGGTGGCTCAGTCCATTAAGCATATGACTCTTGATTTCAGCTCAGGTCATGATCTGAGGGTTGTGGGACTAAGCCGGGATATGGGCTCCATGCCGAGAGTGGAAGCCTGCTAAAGAGTCTTTGACCCCTGCACCTCGTGTGCACACTCTCTTGCTAAAATAAATGGTTTTTTTAAAGACATCTAGAAAAAAAATGGAGAAAAAAAATGGCACCATGGCAGCAATGATCTCAGCTTGCAGAGGCCTGTTAAAAATAAAGATTTTATTTATTTGATAGAGAGAAACACAAGCAGGGGGAGTGAGAGAGGGAGAAGTAGGCTCCCCGCTGAGCAGGCAGCCCGATGTGGGACTCTATCCCGATGTGGGACTCTATCCCGGGTCTCCGGGATCATCATGACCTGAGCCGAAGGCAGTCGCTTAACCAACTGAGCCACCCAGGCGCCCCTCTACATCACTTTTAATATTAAACTAACCTTTAAGTGAACATCTACTGAATGCTATTACCAGCATGGTTTTACAGCACAAACCTTAAGGTCAAAGGGACTAGATCACAGCTCTGGCTTCCCTTATTGCAACTGTAACGTTTGGCAGGTTGCTTACCTTACCCCGGCCTCATTTCCTACACCTCAGTAACATGAAACAACTGTGCCTGTTCACAGTGCTAATGATAGGCTATCATAGAAACATTAATGATTGTTTAGTATTTACTTCAAAATTAGTGCAGTTGTACTGTGTTTACAAAAAAAGAAAATCCCTAAACTCATTGATGTATGAATTTTTACACTGTATCTGGAAGCATTTATTTAAAAAACTAATTTTTGAATAAGTACAAATGTAAACACAGTCCATGTTTATAAGGATTTACCATCAAAATACTATGTAACTGTAGGCACATCACTTGACCTTTTTTGTTCTCACCCAACTCTCTTGTAAAATCTTCCTGCCAGAAGAGGACTGGCCAGAAGGGACTTGAGTCCCCTTCCACTACAGGATCTGTGTGATTCACCAAGACATTACAAATTTAACTCTCTTCCCCACTTACTTAGAGGTGAGAGCATGGGAAAAGAAAAAGAAAATGGTGTGTTTAAAGTATTTCCTATCAGATAGAAATATTACAAGATCTAGAACAAAATACTCAAAGTTGGGGTCAGCCTGATCAAAGCACAAACGTTTAAGAAAAAAGGTTAACCCATCCATCTTGGGATCGGTATTTATTCATACAAAACAAAACAAAACAAAACCACAAGCAAAATGCAAGGAAAAAATCAATTAGCAAAGAACCTTCCTCCTACAAAGCACGACGATCAAGGGGGGTCTAGCCAAAACATTTCGGGGCATCTAAGTGGTCCACACCTCCCAAAGCAAGTCAAAACGACGACTTAAAAAAAAGAAACAGCTCAAAACCCCTAAGACCAAGAGGAGCAATTTTCTTTATATTTTTAAGCAATTTTGAAGAGTTGTTTTACACACACTTATGTATCACTGTTCGCTAGTTCCAAATAGCGGGGAGAGAAGAAAGGATTTAAGATCTGGGTCACGTGTTCACTTAAAGACCATAAATAACAAGTCTGGAACGATTTCAACGCTTTACCTAATACTATCTAAAGCTGACGACCTTTAAAACCTAAATAAAAACCATCCGTAAAGGGTAGGGCACAAACAATTCCATAGCCACCAATAAACCACCCACTCAACCTACAGGCTCTCTGTGAGACTGCTGCTTCAATCAACAAATACCGAGGCTTCAGCTCAACGGGAGGCCGGGACCGAGGCTATCACCGGGAAAACACAGTAAGCACCTGGCCTTGGAGGAGCTCGCAGGTTTGCATCCGAATAACGGTGACCCGCGTTCCCAGGTTTTTAAGACGACCAACCCGCCCTCTGCCCTGAAAACAGACGCGTCCGCGCCACTGAAATTTCATTTTCGCCTAGCGGCAGTGCCAGCCGAGGCCGGGGCGTAGGCTCCTGAGGCAGCAGAGCGGACATCAGCTCCCACCCGCTCGCCGCCGGGCCCGCGGGCCGCCGAGGGGCCGGATGGACCAGCGCCGGCCGCGGCGTTCCGGTGCGCGCGCGCGCCTCAGCCAATCGCGTGCTCGCCCGCCCCCCGCGGCCGCGGCGAGGCAAGCGCTGGGAAGAGGAAGAAGAACATTCGCCCTCCTCCTACCAGCGCGCGGGCGGCGGCAGCGGCGGCACCGGGGTCACGAACTCTGACCTTTCACTGACAAAAACAATAACAAACCCCCCCTTACCCGCGACCCCGGCGGCGCCCCCGGGCCCGCCCCCGCCGCCCCCGCTCCCACCTCGGCGTCTCGTCTCTCGCCTGCTGCCCCGCAAGCCCGCGGCCCCGGGGCTCCCGCCATCCGCCAACGCCGGGAGCCCGGCCTCCCCGCGCCCTGCCCTCCGCGTCGGGGGCCGCCCGCCGCAGACACGGGACCTGCTTCGAGGCCGCTTTGGCGCCAAATCCTGAGGTAAAATTGAAAAGGGGCCGGGGCGGGCTCGGGCCGGCGGCGGAGGGGGCGGGCCTGGCGCGCGGACATGGAGCCGTCGCGACGGCGGCTGAACCCGACCCTTTTACCTTTGCCACGGGGCGGCGGCGGCGGCGGCGGCGCCGCCGGACGCTTTGCATAGTGGGCCGGGCCGCTCCCCTCCCCTCCCCGCCCGCGACCGGGCGAAGCGAGCAGGCTCCCCCTGACCGGCCCGGCCGGCGCGAGGGTGGGGGCGGAGGGGGAATGGCCGCGGCCCCGCCTCACAGTTGGCCCTCCGCCAGCGCCGCCATTTTGTTCTCGATGGAGATGGCTCCGGCTGGGCCGGGCTCCCCTCCTCCTCCTTTCATCCTCCTCCTCCCTGCAGTCCCTCCTTCCCTAGTTTCCCGGCTCCTCGCCCCTCCGCTTCCCGCCCGCCGTTGGAGACCGCCGCGGCCCAACCGCCGTTTTTTTCCGAAGGGAGGGTGGAGGAAAAGGAGGGAGGCGGGTGCCGGGCGCAACTTCGTGAGCGACGGTTGGCGTGACCAATTGGTGCCCAGATAGGAGGGCGGGTGCCTCTGGCTCCGCCCCCCCGAGGCTCTGCTGATTGGTCCGGTCGGGAGGGGGCGGTCCCCGCGGGGCGCGGGAGCCCTGGCGGGGCGGGAGCAGAGGCCGCGGTGCGGCGTGAGGCCGGGGCCGGGGGGGCGGGGCGCGCGGGGGGCGCGGCCTGGGTTAAGAGTCCGGGGCGCGCGGGGACGCGGCGAGCGGCCGGGCGGTCTCCCTCGGCCTGGAGTGTGTCCAGAATGAGTACCGTAGAACAATAGTAATAAAGGTGATGAAGCATCCTGAACCCACAGCGCTGGCTCGTGGGAAGGGCTTTTCAGAAGCTGGATACCCTTCCGGCCTCCTGCCTGTATTTTCGGCATGACTGCAGGCGAATCCCTTCCGAGGCTCAATTTCCTGGACTGTAAAATGGGGAGAGTGGTGGTTCTTGCTCTGCCGGACCTCCTTTTCAAGATCGTTTTAGGGGCTCTGCTCAGAAAATGGAGTCCAGGCTACTTTGTGAATCTCAAAGTAATGTAGAAATGGTGTTTCTGTAGAAAATGTGTAGAACCACCAGGAGTGGAGAGCTTAAGGGTATTGAGGGCTTGACAGAAAGAGGTAAATCTAATTCTCATTCGTTGATTAAATGCATATTTACGTAGTTTGGGGCACTAGAGTATACATCCACAGAACCACCTAGACAAAGCCCTTGCCCTCCTAGAAGTGGGAGTTGGGGTGAATAGACATTAAAGAGATGATTAAAGAGGGGTCAGTTTCATGAAAAATGAAATGAAACTGAGTGATGTGTTAAAGAAGGCCCGAGGAGACTAATTGAGACTGGATGTTGGGGGAAGGTCACCATGAGGTGGAGATACTTGAACGGAGGAACCCAAGGAAGGGTGAGTGTTTTGGAGAGAGAACAGCAAGTGTAAAGGCCAAGGAGGGAAAGTGTTTGGAGTGATTGAGAACAGACCGGTTGTGGCTGGAGAGTAGTTGGAACTAGTTCATTGTCCTTTTTCCATGATCCCACTCTACCTCCAGGCTAAAGTCTGTGAAGTATGACAAAGGTAGTGGAGAATAAATCTTCAATTTAACAAAAAAGTAGACAAGGAAAAAAAAGCCATCAAATGAATTGCTGATGGATACATGACTGAGGGGGAAAGCCTCAGAAAATCATTCTTACTATGCAGGTTCAAGTCTTTTGTTAGTCCCTTCTATCCATTTTTAGTTCATAAAGTATTTGCCAAGCCCACTAGGTAACTAAGACACTGATGGGTGTCAACAATTACGTGAATGTGGTTTTATACAGGTGAGTTCTGTTCTCTACCCCCCATCCATAGGTATATGCAAACACATAAAATGTTTTAAGCCGCAGCTGAATAGTGTTGTGGTTAACAATGTTAACATTTACCAGCTGTGTGACTTTGAATAATTTTCTTGACCTTTTTGAGCCTCAGTGTTTTTATCTGGACAATAATAGAGCCTTTTTTCTAGAATTGAGGATTAAATGAGTTAATGTAAATAGCTTAGAAAATTGCCTGACACATACTCATAATTTGAGTTATCATTATGAAGCACTAGCTGTCTGGTAAAGACATTGGACTAGTTAAGTGATATAAACAGTGACATTTTTAGGCAGTGTGATACAGGGGCAAAACACTGGATTAGAACACTGGGATTCTAGTTTTATTTTAGCTCTTCTGCTTTTGACTTGTCACTTGGCATGCAGGCCACAAGTTTATTTAGAAAACAAAGTAGTGGAAGTAAATAGTAGTAATGAAAGTAAGGGTGCTTTACAATTTATAAAATTCCTTTACAGGCATTATATTGTTCAAGCCCCAGTAAAATCTCTGTTATAGTAGAGGCCATTTGCCTGCTTCCTATTTTAAGACCTTTCTAAAACTTAACATTTTCTTATCCCTGTACCCCTAGTTCCTTGTGCTCTAAACACAGTGGCCTGCCTTAGACTTCCTTGAGAGTATGGCTTATCTTCTCCCCAGGCCCTTTCAGGTGCTCTGCTCTTCACCTGAAATCCTCATATGCCTGCCCTTTGCCCCACATACCCCTCTATCCCAGTTCTGCAACTCTCAGTTAAGCATCACCTCCTCAGAGATGCCCATTGTTTGTCTAGATAAGATTCTTTTACTTTACATTGTGTTCTTTTTCCTTATATTTGTTTCACTTTTTAATTACACTCCATTATATGATTGATTGATATCTATTCCCCTTACCATACTGTGAGCTTTGTGAGAGCAGGAATCATTTCACTCACCATTATATTTCCAGCACTTCACAGAGTGGTACTATTTGTTGAGTGAATGAATTGCTGATAACGTAGGATGTCACTGATAACTAAGTTACTACTCTTTAGTGGTGCCTTTTTATGTGGGCTTGGCAATTCAGATAGCAGTGCCAACAATAAAATATCTGTTCCAGTATTTGGGTGAATTTAGGAATTGGTCCCTCACAGATGTTGCTCTGCCTAGTGACATAAATATGAATAAAAGAACCCAAATTAATCATCTTTTACCCATGTTGATTTGTGCTTTTTTAATACAAGAAATAGATAATAGTTGTTTGAATTATAAGTTAAATCTAGTTCATATGGAACTCAATAATAAATAGCCCAAATATTATCACATCATTTCTTTTAAGTGAAGAAACAAGGCATCCATGTGATTTTCTTGAAATTAAAAGTGATGGTCTTTGTTTCTCCGTCACAGAGGATCAAAGAACAGAAAGGAAGGCTTCGGTGGGTTTGCAGGGAGTTGGAAGTTGAAAGTCTGTAGCCATTAATTTCAAATATTTATCTTTCCAAGAATAATTTGATTCATGCAGTGCAGCTATTGAAAATCACCTTTTAATTGCTTTACCAAGGTTAAAAGCAGATTTTTGGGAAGTATGTGTCAAGCTTCTATTGGAAAGTCTGGTAAATAGGACATTGTAACATTTTTATTTAATGCTTTATTTTTGGATATGCCTTTTCTATCCTGTTCAAGGATTTTTTGGTATCACTTAATCAACACTTTAGATTCCTTGTAATTACTCAGGGTAAGCAGAGAACTGATAGTTTAATGAAAAAGCTATATGTTGTTTTAATCATTAAATTATTTACTTATTGCCTTCAACAGTTGTATTTATTGGTGATCTTGAAGTTTTGTTGGAACATGCCTTTATAGAAAAAAGAAAAATCCTGTGTAATAACCTTACTTTATAAGAATTTGTGGGAAGTTTAATGGTTTGTTTCCAAGGAGTCAAGTGACAGTGCAGCATCTAAGGCTTATACATTCCCCCACTTGTCATGTAGGGAGGGGTAAGCCAACACTGAGATCAAGGCCTGGAGTAGGGGCCAGTTGTCCAAATGACTTAGAGAACCAGGTAGGTGGGCCTATGTAGAGTAGCACCCGCCTCAGTCATAGCACGGAACCACTGGCCTCCTGTATCTAGCTGTTTGAGTGTGACCTATTGAGGGCTCTCGCTTGAATTTTTGAGTTATCTTACCTATGTGCCAAATGGTCCTTTAGTCCCAAAGCACCTCCTAAAGCAGATACTGGTCCCCTTTAATCAGTACCACTTACGGAGAATGTGTGAAGAAATCCGTCTCAGCTCATCAAGTCCAGCCTCACGTCTGATGCAGAGCTCCCTAGCCAGACTTAGTTTACCTCTTTTCATTGCTGGTTGTGAGGAACTTAAATATTGTTAACTTTTTCCCTCCACATATGATTACCACCTTTAACCTGATAGACACGTTTGTGTTTCCATCAAATGCTGTAAAAAAGTGTGTTCTTTTATATGTTAGAGTTTGACTTGCCTTCAACCTGACATGTCTAGAGGCTGAGATTAATTTTATAATTTCCTCTCATCCTGCATTCCTTCCCCACATCTGCCACCTGTTCCCATGCTTTCTTCAGTGCCCTGAGTGCTAGAGAATTTTCAACAGCAGGAGCACTGCACCAAAAGGCAGGACTGCCTGGGAACAATGATTCAGCTAGCATAGCTTATAGTGATGATGAGGGGGAATGAACAGAGAAGGTGAAGGCCCATATCAAGGCCTTGGTATGGGGCACTGTTAGGAGGACAGTATGAGCAGATTCATGCCCCTGGCATCTGGGAACCTTAGAGTAGAAGGATGGGAGATGAGTTATTTAAGATGGGAAAGGACTAGGCCATCTCAGACACCCAACTATTCTTTCTGATTCATCCCTAGACTCCAGGTACCCTGTGAGGATGAAAGGCAACCTCAGGTGCACAGTGTGATGTTTAGAGACAATAAAAAGATTACCTCCTCCATTATTGTAAGAGGCCTGAAGTCTTAATACATTAAACCTTTCATTCTTTAACTATTGGCAGTAACCGCAAAGATTCTAATTCCTGGAAATGTTAATATTGTTGTAGAGAAAAGTTTCATTCCAAGCATAAACAAGGTTATCACTCTGTTTGGATTAGTAGCAGGAGGTAGGAGAAGTATTAGGGCTTAGAAGATTAAAGTGAGTGAGAGGCTTGTGAGAGCAGACTCAAACTTGGAAGTCTTCATGGATTTACTGGAACCACCTTACTTACCTTTTTTTTTTTTTTTTTAAGATTTTATTTATTTGAGAGAGAGAGAACCAGCAGAGGGAAGGAGCAGAGGGAGAGGTAGAAGCAGACTCCCCTCTGAGCACAGAGCCAGATGTGGGACTTGACCTCAGGATCCTGGATCATGACCTGGGCTGAAGGCAGATGCTTAACTGACTGAGCCATCCAAGTACCCTATTATTATTATTTTGTAAAGGTTTTTATTTATTTTAGAGACACTGTACATGTGCACAGGTATGAGTAACCTAGAAGAAGAGGGACAAGCAGAATCTGTGCTGAGCACAGAGCCCAACATGGGGCTGCATCCCAGGACCCTGAGATCGTGACCTGAGCCAAAACCAAGAGTCACATGCTAAACCAGTGGAGCCATACAGGCACTTGCCTTATTTGCCTTTATTGTTCATATATTGATAGAAGCTATGCAAGAAAAAAGAAAAAAGTAATAGTTTCTTACCTGACTGCTCACACATGCAACCTCAGGAACTCTAATAACTGCCTGCCTCTGTATGGCAAGCAGGTCTTCACTGAGAAAGACTCAAATAAAAAGATTGGATGATTCTTGGGAAGCAGACTTCATGATGCATTTGCCCTCATAGTATTTATTGAACATGAATCTAATTATTGTATTATTTGTGAAACATTTCAGAAATGCCATTTGTATTGTTCTCATTCTTTTTCTGTCCCCCTGCTCCATTGCTTCTGTAATAATGCATTTTTTTATTAGGTTGATTAAGTGAACTGCCTGGAATTATTGAAAAATAATCTTTCACCAAGGTTAAGGTTAAAAGGTTAAAAGCACATATTGTAAAGTACGCCAGCCCTTGGCAGAAAAGACTGGTAACTAGAATATATTTGTTGGGGTGCCTGGGTAGCTCAATCAGTTAAGCATCTGACTCTTGGTCTCAGCTCAGGTCTTGATCTTAGGGTCATGAGTTCAAGCCCCATGTTGGGCTCCACACTGGGCATGAAGCCTACTTAAAAAAAAAAGCAGAATATATTTGTTGACTTATTTAATACAATACAGATTCTTGAAATTTTTAAATTTATAATATGTTTCTTTTCTGAAGAAGGAAAAGAGTCAATTTTCTAAAATGGGAAGATTTTCAAATGAAGAAAAGATAGCATTGCATTAAAAGGCATGTATAAGACTGTTCATAGAACACTAGTAGTAAGAGCTCCAAACTAGAAACAATCTAAATGTTCATCAGCTGTAGAATGGATGCATAAATTATGGCATAGTCATATATTGGAATACTATACAACAGTGAGAATGGATTAACTATTGATGTTTATCACAAAAATAATGAGCAAAAGAAAACACACAAATGTATTATAGCTAAAAAACAAAGCTAATCCATGATAATAGAAGTCAGGAGAGAGAAGGGAACTAAATCACGATGCGGCGGTACAAAGGAAACCTTTGGGGGTGCCGATAATGTTTTCTGATCTGAGTGGTGCATACCTGTGTGTTCACTTGGTGAAAATTCACTGAGTGGTTTCATTTATGAATTGTGCACTTTTATTTGCATATTGAGTAGTAAAATTATCCTCATTATTTTAATCAATGTGATTATTAGGTAAAATTTTAAGGGAAAGATGTGTTCAAGTTCCAAAAGAAACACCATGTTACTATCTAAGTGGAACTAGGTCAGAAATTTCTGTGAGCAATGAACATAAATTACATATTTTAGAATTAGTGGTTTAAAATGAGTTGTTAAGTGATCTAGCTTACTGCTGTAAGTAGTTTGATCCCTTAGATAATTAACTGTTTCCTGTCACTTTTTAAAATTCTCTTCTGTTTTCTGGGACACTGTGGTATAGAGGGAATATTGTGATTTTAGAGGCAAAGAGGCCTTAGATTCCTAAGTCATCTCTTAGTAACTGGATTGTAACAATTTGGATACTCGTTACTAGATAGTAACAAGTTGCTAATACTTATTAGGAGGTATGTTAAGGATTAAATGATACCTAGTTGATGTAAGGCACATAGTGGTTATTCAGGAAATCGATCCTGCTTTCCTTCCATTCTTCTATCCATGGTTCAAACTAATAGAGGATGTATATAACCTTTACACTTGGGCTCTTGGTAAGAGAGGAAATCACCCACAGTGTACATGATTTTTTAGGGGC
This sequence comes from Spilogale gracilis, assembly GCA_004023965.1. Classification (NCBI taxonomy): domain Eukaryota; kingdom Metazoa; phylum Chordata; class Mammalia; order Carnivora; family Mephitidae; genus Spilogale; species Spilogale gracilis. The sequence goes on along the minus strand of PITA01020110.1, from coordinate 13,091 downwards.
AGTCTCATACAGAAAATCATAGTGCTGCTTCCATAGTATAGGAACTCCATGTAGAATGAGAGTCACTTCTCTTCCCTACTCTTTATTCACTCCTCACGTCCCCTTCCCTCCCCATCACACATGCACCATTGCTGCTCCTTTCTTATAGTCCAGACTTGTAATGCGGAAGAAATATATTTTCTGTGGAGGGCAGGAAACCATCTGACCTAAAAACTAAATAATCTTTGAGTCTAAATAATGTTGGGGTTTCTGATAAAATGATGTATATATCTGGGGGCTTCTGGGTGGTGCAGTGGTTAGGCGTCTGATTCTTGGTTTCGACTCAGGGCCCTGAGATCCAGCCAGGGTTGGGCTCCCTGGTCCACGTGGAATCTGCTTAAGACTCTCTCTCCCTCTACCTCCTCCTTTCTCACACGCACTCATTCTCTTGCTCTCAAATAAATAAATCTTAAAAAAAAAAAAAAAATGCGTTCCAAGGCATCACTTGAAGCATCCCAGTGAGCATGTTTTCTGTTGATGAACATTTATATTATACTCAGTATGCCACTTGATTTCCATTTCCTGATTTCAAGTCTTGTTCTAGGCTTTCAAGTCTTCACCTATGTATTTTTTATTGTTTATTTTTTAATTCTCAGGCAATCCAGATTCTTCAATTTTTATTTTCTTACGAGTATAAAAGACTTCTAACAATCACAGCATAATAAAATTTGCCAGATACCTCGTACCTATCAGGAAGATCTCTACCCAGTAGTATTTTGCAAATAGTTATAACCTTATTTTTAATTATTTGTGAGGTTTATCCTAATTCAGGCCTTTTATTTTGCCAAGGTGAATAATTTAACAATGTTACAAACGCTATGTGAGCATATTCTCATTATTTCATGTGGTTCTTATGACAGAATGAGAGACCTATTCCTAGTTATAATGCACATTATACAGTTCAAATTTTTGCTTTCGAATTTTTTTTGAGTAAAAGTGTCACATATCCTTATACCAATAGTAACTACCATGTATTGCATGTCTACTATGTGCCAGGCACAGAGTTAGGCTCTTGACATACATATTTAAGATCTAATCTTCAACCTTCACAGTAACTTCATGCAATATGATATCAGATCAGTTTAGTGTCAGAGCCTCAAAAACCCAGTGTATTTGTTTAAATGGGAAAATACCAAGACTAGGTATTTTCAGTGTTATATGATCATGGGCCGTGCATTACATAAATATAGATGATGTAAATCAGTTATTGTGAAGGGCAGGGCAAGTTCACTCATTGCTCTCAGTGAAGACCGAGTTTCCTTGTCCTAGGACTTGTTTATTGTTACTTGAGACACTGGCTCCTCAACCTGCCCCTTGGAGAGCATAGCTGATCCTGGCAACTGACCTGGGGATTCAGGTGTTTAAGTTGTATCCCAGTTTTCACTACAGTGGGGTCTGTGGTCCTGCTTGACTAAAAAACCCTGGTTGCAAAATTGGCCAGCTGTATACTTTTTGTGAGCCTAGAAGAGTTGATTCAGAGTCATCATTGTGTTCTCTGTTTATTTGTTGTTAAAAGAGTGATATTGCTCTACTTGTATTTGAAAGGATTTCTATTATTAAAACCTACTACCATGTAAGGCCAAGCAATAGTAGTTTTACTTCCATCACTCTGTGGTCTGTATCAGTTTTATGTGCTGTGCCCTGTTGGCATTTGTGTGCTGTACAGGAATAAATCCCTACTTTATGTTAAGTTTAAGACTCTCGCTTTATCTCTGCCTTCATTGCTAGTCTTTCTAGCCACCACTTCCTAACTGCCTTCGCACATTGCCTTTTCCATCTCTCAACACTCAACACTGTTGCCCAAGGGGTTTTGTTTTGTTTTGTTTTTGAAGATCCAAATGTGATTACTTCATTTCTCTGACAAACCTCTGGTAGTTCTCTGTTGTCAGCAGCGTCAGCCTCTCTCTTCCCCAGACCTCTCCAGCAGTTTCCTACCTGATTATCTGCTGTTCTTCAAATACGCCATTCTCCTTCTTACCTGCCAGTTTGCTTGAGCTGTCCCCTCCGCCTAGAACTCTCTCCCTGACATCCCATTCTTTGCTTGCTAAATTTCCATTCTTCCTTCAAGACCTGATTAAAATAGCTCCTATCCTATGAAACTGTTATTGGCTCCCACAGGCAGAGAGGAGCTTTTTCCTTTGGATGCTCATTGTAACATTTACCTTGCGTAGCTATTACAGTTTCCTTCTTAAGTTCTTTTGGGACAAGGACTTTCTCTTCCTCCTCTTCCTCAGTTCACTGCCTAGTTCATAGCAGTTGTTTTAAAAGGTTTGATAGTCTTGAATTTGATTAGTTTAAAACCACCATAGGAAAATATTCTGTAGTAGCTTTTTTTACTTATGGTACTTGGTCTTACAGCTCTTCTGGCAAATAATGAGGCTCTTTTTCAGAAGCATTATTGTGCATGTGGGCAATCTTCAAGGGTTAAGGAGCTGAGTGGGTCAAGTGCCAGCCTTTGAAGACCTCAGGTTTTTGTACCAAGAGCTTCTTTAGTGTTTTGTCCACAGTGATTACTACAGTGCCTGGAGTATTGTAACCACTCAGTAAGTGGTAGTTACTATCAGTTTTATATTTATTGTTAACTGTACAAGCCAAGAATCATTAAAGCTTTATCTTATTTGTAGTATCGAAATAATAGATTGTTTTCTTTCTTCAGATCGAATGCAAAATTATATTGTGCTAGTGAATATGGTTTTTCAAACTACATGAAGAACTACCGACTGTCCCCTGGAGCTTGTCATTCTAGGGAGACAACCCCTAACTGACAACCGTTGTCCAGCACCCTTTCCAAAACTCTCTACCCTTCCTTTCCTTCTCACTGTGATCTTTTTGTCTCTAGGGCTGCCTATGGCTGCAATAGCAGTAAGAGAAGCTCTCAGGTGAGAGTCTAACCCCTGACATTATCTTTTTTTTTCCTGGGGTGCACTTGAGTTAAAAGTTTTCCCTCATTTCTTGACATTGCCTGAGGATTTCGTTTTGCTTCTTATATTGTGATATCCTAGAAGAAGCCTCTGTCTTTATTTATATGTGAGGATAGGATATGGTTTGTGACAACATATTTTCAAAAATGATGAAATGGAGAATAATTTTCTGAAATAACCCTCTCACTGCTCTCACTGGATTGAAATCTTTATTGAAAACACTTGCTTTCATAGTTTCTCTTTCATCTTCTCTCTCCCACTCTTATTCTCACTCTTTGTCTCTGCTTGTTTTTCCAGAAGGTGCACATTCCCCCTTGTTCATTTTTAAGCAGCTTCGAAAGTTGCTGTTGATGATGCCTGAAGTTGCTTTGGAGGGAGAAAACCAACAGTGAGATCAAGAATTGTAAGAATTCAAATACCTAAAGAAAGGTTGCTGTTCTGGTTTTGAGTGCTTTAGATGGTCCAGGAAGTTGGCATGTGGAGAAGAGAGCAAGGTGTTAAGGGGCGGGGAGGCACTTGCCCTAATAGAGAGCACCACTTATGAAGTTGCAGTAATGAGATAATGGTAGTGGTGTGGAGAAAGATAAGTAGAACAATAGTGGAACAGAATAGAGTACTTGGAATTATAGCCGTACATACAGGGAAGCCTGAAATAGCACAGAAGTAGCATTACACATTTAGTAGCAAAAAGGATAGATTGTTCGAAAACAGTGCTGGAAAATTGATTATCCACACAAGAAGAAAATTACCTGGATCCTTACTCCCTGTCAAACTCCAGAATCAATTTGCACATAGATTGAGGCCTTAAATGGGAGGGATGGGGACAAAGCTCGTAAGCATTTATAAGAAATACATAAAATTATACTTATGACCCTGGGGAAGGACAGAATTTTCATAAATAAAGTGCAACCTGTAAAATGTTGATAAATTCAGCCTTATTAAATTGAAGAACTTCCATTCATCAAAAGACACTATAAAGAAGGTCAACAAATGAACCACAGGGTAGGAGAAGATATTTAGCTTAATATTTAGAATATCCAGAATACTTAGCTTTTTTAAGCTGATAATTTTTCTATGACCTAGTATCTGTAATATTGGTCATTAGTAGTGTCTTAGGACAGTTCTCCCCTCAGCCTTATCTGAGGCGGATTGGTCCTGCAAGTTTAATGTTAAAGGAGTCATTACAGAATTCTGAGTTAGTCTGTATCAGGCAGTCATCTGTATAATCTGCTTCAGCTCAAAACTGAAGGAATCAAGCCACCTATTTGTAGGGAAACCCAATAGAAAGATAAACTTTTCTAGTGTTCTTTTATTTTTCTACTAAATAATATTTCCCAAGAATATTTCTGTAATATTAAAATTCATACATTTCTTGCAGCAAACTGCAGTTAATAACAGCAACAGAAATACTAACAAGACCTAAAAGTAATAAAATTAATAATTGCAGCCACATATTTGGATTTTATTTCTTAATATAAAATACCTATTAGCTGTCTGCTCATTTGATTTCTTAGACACTTCTTATTTGCTATTTTGAGAAAAAGGATTAGAACTATAGACTTTTAACATGCAATAATTATGTTTTTAACAACTGTCAGTAGACTTTTCTGGTACCTATGAAGTGATGGGTTTTTTTTTTTCATTTCTGTTAGTTGGAACCAAACCGTAACTGGGAAAAAGTACCAGAGCGTTTTTCTGAATCACTGACGCTGGTGACCTGGTTTCATTGTAGCAGGTGGTAAGGTACCTGCTCTTAACAGGATTTTGACCCTTGGAGGCAGGACTAGTTCTTTTACATTTGTCAGTCACGGTTTCATGCCACCATTTCTCTCTCATTCATTGCTATTTTAGCAATAAAATAATCTAGAGGGGAATTATGTTAATAGATGATTGCAAAGTTACCAGAGAGTAAAAAAGTTTCATAGAGATCTGTGCTTACAAGTATAATACTTGAGGTAAGAACTACAGGAAAGTTTTCTGTAAAATTGCATTGTCTAGTTTATGGTGGAGGGAGGGCCAAGCAAATGAATTGTGTATGCATTTGTGTAGTACTGTATAGTTTTTATGTATTGCTGGAAATAAATTATGCCAGAGCTTTTTTCTTGTATTCACGTGGGACCAGTGCCATCAATAATAAAGTCTTTCTGACTTGTCCAGAAATTAGGTCCAAAGTGGAATTTCTTTATCCTGGATTCTTTGTGGAAGAGTTATTGGAAGGGGGCTAGGGACTCTTCTGTGGAGCTGTGTCTTTAGACCTGAAGAGATGGGGGTCTCTTGCATTAACAATGCTTGCATTCAGGGGGTCCTTCCCAGGAGACTAGCACACTTTTTGGGTTTTAGATGATTTTCCTTAATTTTTACAGATGATGGCACTACTTTTTCTGTTATCAGAGAGCTGAATTATCTGCTTTTCTAATTTAATGAGGATTTTTAAAAAATAAATTAATTAATTTATGGGTATAACGTTTTAAGCCCACATTTTAGCACTTCAGTAATGGAGACTCCTTACTTTTTTTTTCTTGGTTAGTCCTGATGTTTGCCTTTCAACCTCTAAGTGAGGTGTGTTAGCACTTGGACAAGGTTTTGCTTCTCATATTGCTACTGGTAACAGAAGTATAGTTGTTGATAGCAATCTAGTGCTCTATCTAATGTTGATCTCACACCTTTCTCAGATAGCCACCTTCTTTTTCAGCATACTGTAACAGGGAGCTCTCCAAAAAAGTGTGATTCCCGCCTCCCTGAGAGGTGAGCCAAGCTGTTAAACCCAAGAGACGTGATAATTAAAGTTCCGAATTCATCTTTTTGTTTACCAGGGGATGTTTTGTTTCCAAATTGAAATGTTTCTGCTAATTAATTTTGTTACCTGTAATTGAAGAAGCTGCTGCAGCATATCCAGATATGCTTAGCCTTATAGCTGTGTCTTCTATAGCAAGCAGGATCTACACAAGACAGTACCAAAGATGAATTTTGATTTTTTTATTTTTTTCAAGTAGCCTGGTTTCTCCCCACCTGATAGAAGTTGCTGCATCTTTCCAAACAGGTTCTCTAATGATCTTGCTTCACCATGGCTACAAATATGGAGGGGCTGGTTCAGCACAGAGTGGGGACCCAGCAGGTGGCTGAGGTGAGTGACAGGGGCTAGCACAATAGCTAGCACCCTTGCTTTTGATAGGAAAAGTACATCAGTGTTCTCTCTTGTTTGAAAATAGTCCCAATGAACTCAGCATGTGATCCAAATCCAAAGCAGGCTGCTGCCAGGGAAGAAAAAAATGACAAGAACATTTACTCCTAGTGTTTCTTTGCATAAGTAGATTGGCTTAGCTGCATACAGTAAGGTGACTTCAAAAAAAAAAAAAGTCACCTTAAACCTAAAAAGAAAAGAATCCAATGCTTATCAAACTTGTGATTATAGTTTTAATTCCAAGGCTCTGTCTTAGTTTCTTGCACGTTTGATACTTTGTTAATACTGTGGGATGGTGGAAAGCCCAGTTCTGTGCATTTTGTAGTCATTATTGACCAGCTACCACGTGCTAGGGATTTGGGCAGGTACTGAGAAATCTAGAGGTAAATGAGTCATTGTACCTCCTTTAGCAGCCTCAGAGCCTGGTTAAGGAGTAATTATAAATCAGGATGAGAAGCATAACTCCATGTGAGGAACATGATCATCCTGGAGAGAGTTTTGAATAACAAGCGTTTGTCAGACCCAAAGAAGTGGGGTAAGGAACTCTGCAGTTGATACTGGCAAGGGCACCCTAAGTCAGAAACCTATATAAAGTCTGGACAGAGGCATGAAATAGCTGGTATCTTCAGGGACCTTGAGGTGTAAAGGAGGGAAATAGTAGGCCAGATCTTTTCACTCTGTGCCAGGCCTGTGCAAGGTCTTTAGTCCTCACACCATCCATTTAAACTTGGTATAATCATTACCATTTTATAGGTGAGGAAATCCAAGACGCAAAGACTGAAGTAGTTGGCCAAGGGTACACTGACCCAGTTCTGTTCCACTTCTCCTAGAGTTCCTCCAGTAACATGCATCCTACTGTAACCAGGAACTGTTAGAAAGATTCACATTTGCACCTTTGAACCAATACTCCTATTTCTAAGGCAAAGATGCAAATTTACAAAAAAAAAAAAAGAGCCTTTAAAGAATTTAAAAAGATAAATAAGAACACACATGCCAGTTTAAGCCAATAAAAGTGGTAAGTAGATTTTTAAAATTTTGGATCAACCATTAACTTTTTAAGGCAATAGTTTAATCACCTCCTTCCCCCAGAAGTAGTGATTAATATTAACTAAAGATGAAAGCAGGTAGATTTTATAAATTTTTTAATACATTTTTGAAAAGGTTATCAGAGCTGTGAAAGTATTAAGTTTAAAGTACTTGTGTTTATTTGTTGCTTTAGTTTTTGGTAGGAATAATTATCTTGGAAATCATTGTTGGCTTTTCAAAGAGTTTGGGTTGTTTTGCATATGATGCAGTTTCCAGTTGAAGCTGACTTGGAGACTGATGAATGGATCACTGCCTGAAGAGGTCGTCATTAATTCTTTGGGGAAAGAGATTAGTATAGGGACTTAAGATAGTAACCTATAGCAACTTATATATTTTTGGGAGACTTAGAAAATTACAGAAGACATTCTTAGTTTGGAGTACAAAAGCAATCTTGTTTAAAGTATTCCCTAGATTTCCTTACTTTTAGTTCAGGGGATGTGTGTGTGTGTGTGTGTGTGTGTGTGTGTGTTTGAAATTTTTGTTTTTTGAAATTTTGAGTTTAATAAGTTTAAACTACATATAATATTAGATGAGCTATAAGAGTAAGCCTAAGTTCATCGTTTCAATGCTGGGTAGTGGGAATGAAGTATCTAAATTGAGGAGTTAGGAACATACACTTCTTCTCTGCCTTTCGGCCAGGTAAATAATAGGCCAGTTTGTCTGCTTACCAAGAGCTCTCTATCAAGGGGGGTGGGGGTTCAGGCATGAGATGGGCCATGCTAGAAAAGTGAGTAGAAAAGGAAAGGCTTTCCATAGTGAAAAAGAAGGTCAGCAAGAACCAGACACATTGGGATTTAAATTAAGGCCCTGCCATTTGCCATCTGGGTGAGCACTTTGCTCCTCAGTTTCCTCATCTAGAAAATGGGAGTAATAATAATATAGTATTATATATAATTATTATATAATTGCTGTTATGTAATTATTATATGATAATTATATCATAATTGTATAATAATATATAATAAGAATATACTATATCAGATAGTACCTATCTCATGGCATTGTTGTGAGAAGTCATTGAAATAAAAATGTATAAAGAGCTTTAGTAGGTACCATGCTTTTGCTCCATTAATGAAATAGAGCAAAATTATCAATCTTGTAAATGATTTTCTTCTCGGGTCCCCAGATCAACCTTTTTCTCTCTAGACCAGATAAGTCATAAATACCAAGGTTGGGTAATACAAAGTAACAGCTTCATGGCTTACAATGTTCTCAAGTGTATTCAGAGGGAGGTTTAATATAGTGGTCAAGACTGTAGACTAGAGTCAGATGGCCTAGATTTGAATCCTGGCCTTGCACCTGAAAACTGTGTGACCTGTCTGTATTTTGGAATTGTTTATGAAGAATTAGTGTTACTTCTTCTTTACATGGTAGAAATCTGGGCTTGGGCTTTTCTTTGCAGGTAGTTTTTGGTTACCAATTCAGTCTTTTTCATTTGTTGTAGGTCTCTTCGTATTGTCTAATTCTTTCTTGTCAAGTCAGTTTCAGTAGTGTGTGCCTTTTTGAAATTTATTCATTTTATCTAAGTTATATAATATGTTGGGATCTAATTATTTACAATATTCCCTTATAATCCTTTTTATTTCTGTAAGTTCAGTAGCAATTTCTTTTCATTAATTTCTGATTCTAGTAATTTTTAATCTTTCTTTTTCTTGATCAGTCTCACTTAAGGTAGGTCAGTTTGTTGGATCTTTTCAAAGAATTACCTTTTGGTTTCATTGATTTTTCCCAATTGTTTTTGTATTGTCCATTCACTAATTTCCATTCTAGGTAAACCCTAATGAGATACCATTTTACATCCACTAGAGTCCCTAGAAATAAAAAGTCAGATAACAAGTGTTGGTAGGACGGTGGAAAAGTTGGAAATTCCTGTATTGCCGATAGGAATGTGAAATGGTGTAGCCACTTTGGAAAACAGTCTGGCAGTTCCTAAGAAGAAAAACATAGGGCTACCACATGACCCAGAATTCCATTCTTAGGTATACTGTTGATGCTTGAACAACACTGGGGTTGGGGTGCAGCCACCATACAACCAAAAATCTATGTATAGCGGCACCTGGGTGGCTCTGTCGTTAAGCGTCTGCCTTCGGCTCGGGTCTTGATCCCAGAGTCCAGGGATTGAGCCCCATATCGGGCTCCCTGCTCACTCGGAAGCCTGCTTCTTCCTCCGTCATTCCCCTTGCTTGTGTTCCCTCTCTTGCTGTGTTTCTCTCTGTGCTGTGTTATTTTATCTCAAACAAACAAACAAATAAATAAAGATTAGAATAAAAAATAAATCTAAAAATAAATAAATCTAAAAATAAATAAATCTAAAAATAAATATAAATAAATAAATAAATAAAATCTTTTTTAAAAAACAAAATCTATGTATAACTTTGACTCCCTAGAACTTAACTAATAGCGTACTGTTGACCAGAAGGAAGCCCTACCAACAACACCATCAATTAATATATTTTTTCATTATATGTATAATATACTGTTCATTTACAATAGTACCTTTTTTTTTTCCGTATTTCTGAACTATTGATTTCATTTGCAGGTTTTTTCAAATTGACACAAATCTCTAGAAAGTTTGCCAAAGTATTTATGGAGAACTATCTGTGTGTTAGTGAACCATACAGTTCAAACCTGTGTTGTTCAAGGGTCAACTGTATACACAAGAGAAACGAGAACAGGTCCACACAAAAACTTGTATACAAGTATTTTATAGCAGCATTATTAAAAATAGTCAAAAGGTAGAAACAACCAGTGTCCATCAACTGATAAATGGTTAATAGAGTACATATATACATATAATAGAACATTATTCAGCCATAAAAAGTAATGAGGTACTGACACATGCAAGGACATGGGTGAACCTTTACATTATACCAAGTGAAGAAGCCAGTCACAAAATACCACATACTATGTTATTCCATTCTTATGAAGTGTCCAGACTAGGGAAGTCTACGGAGATAGAAAGGTAAATTCGTAGTTGGTTAGGGCCGTGTGTTTGAGAGTGATACCTAGACAGGTTTCCTTTTTGTGAGATTCATTTATTTGAGAGGGAGAGCACACGCATGTGTGCAGAGGGAGAGGGAGAAGCAGACTCCCCACTGAGCAGGAAGCCCTTTGCTGGCTCCATCCCAGGACCATGGGATCATGACCTGAGCCAGAGGCAGATGCTTAACTGACTGAGTCACCTAGGTGCCCCCAGAGGTTTCTTTTTGAAGTAATGAAATGTTGTAAAATTGACTGTGGTAATGATTGCATATTTCTGTGAATATACTAAAACCTACTTAATTGTGTACTTCATGTAGTATATATTATATGGTAAGTGAATTATATCTCAATAAAACTGTTTTTAGGGGTTCCTGGGTAACTTAGTTAAGTATCTGCCTTCAGCTCAGGTCATGATCCCAGGGTTCTGGGATCAAGCCCCATATCGGGCCCCCTACTCAGTGGGGAGTCTTCTTCTTCCTTTCCCCCAACTCCAGCTCGTGCCTTCTCTCTGTCTCTCTCTTTCTCTCTCAAATAAGTAAGTAAAATCTTTAAAAAATAATAATGGTGGTAAAACTTTCTATTTATTTATTTCGTGGAGAGAGAGATCACAAGTAGGCAGAGAGGCAGTCAGAGAGAGAGGAGGAAGCAGGCTCCCTGCTGAGCAGAGAACCTGATGCCAGCCTCGATCCCAGGACCCTGAGATCATGACCTGAGCCGAAGACAGTCTTTAAACCCACTGAGCCACCCAGGCACCTAGTAATAAAACTTTTTTTTTTTTTTTAATTTTTTTTTTTTAAAGATTTTATTTATTTGACAGAGAGAAACACAGCCAGAGAGGGAACACAAGCAGGAGGAGTGAGAGAGGGAGAAGCAGGCCTCCTGCCGAGCAGGGAGCCCGATATGGGACTTGATCCCGGGTCTCCAGGACCATGACCTGAGCCGAAGGCAGTCACCCAACCAGCTGAGCCACCCAGGCGCCCATAAAACTTTTTTAAAAAATAGTACATAACAGCCAGACACCACCACCAAAATTAGAGAGTATTTTCCAAGATAAAAGAATAAAAAGAAATGGGGGGACAGAAACCTAAAGTGATTTGTGGCATCTTTAGCAGATGCACCATTTTTTGTTTCTATCAGCAGTGCACCAAGGGTTCCAGTTTCTTCCCATTCTCCCGAACACTTGCTGTTTTCTGCTTTCTTTTTTTATAATTGCCACCCCAGGGATATGAAATACTTCATTTTGGTTTTCATTTACACTTCCCAAATAATCAGTGATGTTGAACAGTTTTTCATATGCTGATTGGCCATGTGTGTATCAACTTTAGAGATCTTCTTTATTCAAGACCTTTGCCCATTTTTTAATTGAGTTATTTTATTCTTACTAAGTTATAGGAGTTCTTTACATATTTTTGATAGTAGAGCTCATCAGAGACAAGCTTTACAAATATTTTCTCCTATTTCATGGGTTGTGTTTTCACTCTCTTGATAGTGCCCCTTAATGCAAAAAAATTTTTTTAGTTTTGATAAAATTCAGTTTATTCATTTTTTTTTTCTTTTGTTACCTGTGCCTTTGGTGTCCTATCCATGAAATCATTGCCAGATTCAGTGTCATGATTCTCCTCTATATTTTATTCTTAGAGTTTCATCGTTTTGGCTTTTACGTTTAGGTTTATGATCCATTTGTATATGGAATAGCATAAGGGGCCAACTTCATTCTTTTGCATGTGGATACCAGTTTTCTTAGCACCATTTGTTGAAAAAACTCCTTTCCCCCATTGAATGGGGGATCTTTTTGTGACTGGCTTAGTTTTAGCATAACATCCTCAAAGTTTTGAACTCTATTCTATTACACTAGTCTCTATGTTTATTTTTATCCCACTGCCATACAGACTTGATTACTGTAGCTTTGCAGTAAGTTTTGAATCAGGAAGTGTGAAACATCAAACTTCATTCTAATTTTTCAAGATTGTTTTAGCTATTTGAGTCCCTTGACATTTCATATGAAAGTTAGGGTGAGTTTTTCTATTTCTGTAAAAAACATTTTTGGGATTTGAGTCCCTAGGGATTACATTGGATCTATAGATGGCTTTGGGTAGTATTGGCATCTTAAAAACGTTAAATCTTCCAATACATGAACAAAGTATGTTGTCTTCTCTTTATTTATGTCTTTAATTTCTTTCAGCTGTGTTTTGTAGTTTTCAGTGTTTAAGTCTTTTACTTCTTTGGGTAAGTTTATTTTTAACCATTTTATTCTTTTTGTGGAATTGTTTTCTTAAGTTCCCTTTATCGTGTTCATTATTAGTGTATAGAAATGCAGCTGATTTTTATGTGTTGATTTGTATCCGACAACTTTAATGAGTTGTTTATTCTAACTCTGTGTGTGTATATATGTCTGTAATCTTTAGGTTTTTCTATGTGGAAGATCATATTATCTATGAATAGAGATAATTTTACTTATTTTTTTCCAGTATGGGTGCCTTGTGTTTATTTTTCTTGACTAACCGCTCTGGCCAGAACTTCAATTATAATTTAGCAAAAGTGAGGGGAGGGCATGCTTGTGTTCCTGACTTTAGAGGAAGATTTTTCAGTGTTCCATCACAGTATGGGTTTTTAGTGGTTTTTTTTTTTGTTGTTCCGCATTTGACCTTTATTATGTTAAGATAGTTTACTTGTATTCCTGCTTTGCTGAATGTTTTTATAGTGAAGGAGTGTTGAATTTTGTCATGTTTTTTCTCCATTAATTAAGATTACCTGTGTTTTTTTTCCTTTCATTCTGTTAATGCAGTATATTGCATTGATTAATTTTTGTATGTCAGACCATCCTTGCATTGCAGGAATAAATCCCATTTGGTCATGTTGTGCAGTATTTTTACCATGCTGTT
>PITA01020109.1:19017-35896 GCA_004023965.1 Spilogale gracilis | reverse complement strand
GGGGCGCCTGGGTGGCTCAGTTGGTTAAGTGACCGCCTTCGGCTCAGGTCATGGTCCCGGAGACCCGGGATCGAGTCCCACACCGGGCTCCCTGCTCGGCGGGAAGCCTGCTTCTCCCTCTCTCACTCTCCCTGCTTGTGTTTCCCCTCTGGCTGTGTTTCTCTCTGTCAAATAAATAAAATCTTTGAAAAAAAATTAATTAAAAAAACAAAAAACATTTGTGGATAATGTCAGTCTTATAACCACCATTTTCCTCTCTGAACTGCCTAATACAATACTCTGAAACAAATTTGAGACAGATGAGACAGGGCACCTTACATTGAAGCAATAGCTGAACTTCTGTGAACTAACACCTCTTAGCCTTATCTAACTAATTAACTGATTTATCCCCTCTGCATTTTTGTTGGGGTTTTCTTTTTTTCTAAATTCTACTCCTGCTGTGACTTTCTGTAGGATTCTGGAATAAGATGGAGTATAATCTTTTAAATATTGCCAAAAATTTGTAATATTTGACCAATAAATGTATCCTCATCAATGAAACAGAAAAATTACATCTCCCCCATAGAACTACTATAGGGAGGAAAAGAAATGTACTGAAAAGTCTCAGCACACAAGCTTAGCTCTTGCGCTCCTTCCACGCTTTTAGGAACTACTTTCTCAATATAAAATTAATTTCCCTCATGTGCTCTGGATTTAGCAAGCACTCAATTAGTTCACACATTGCTAGTTTTTATGGTGTAACTAACTGGTCACAATTTTAAAAGGTTAATGTATATCCAGATACTATCCATAAAAATCACAGACTTTGGCTAAGACTCCTAGACCTATATGTTATATGGAGTAAAAGTTTAACAAATTGTGCTGAATTTTAAATGAGGGTCATGTCAATGAAGGCGCGGCTAGCAAAAGGATTGGTATACTAATATACTTACCCAGACCTTCTAATTTCCGAGGTGTTCTCTTAACATAACTGTGTCTCCCAACCCAAATGGCACACCAAGGAGCCCACTGTAACACAAACTACACGAATGTGAACAAAGAGGCCAGTAAGTGCCAATCAGCCCCACTTATGGCCAAATAAGAATCAATATCAGCCTATGTGCTTTTTTAATACAATAATGAAACAAGAGTAGCGGTAAGGGATGAAGTAGTTGGGGGAGAGAGATCCTGAAATCCTTCAGCTGTCTCCTCCATTTCAGAGGAGGGCGTGTGCAGGGAACCATCCTCACCAGCATAACAGGGAGCCATGAGGCATGACCTCCTGAGATGAGCTGAAGCAGCTTAAGTGAGTGTGAGTGTGCCACAGTGCTCCCACCCGTTGATGCTAGTCACAGCTACTCATTCCATGGGATGAGCACAGAGCAGATGCAAGGATTCTAATGTGGCAGATCCCTACTAACGCCAAGAAAGCCTTATTCAAGCTGTTGCACACAAAATCGAGCCAAGCAGCAGCCCGACCTCACAGACAGGCTAAACTCACTCCCTCTCTGATGCCTGCTTCTGGAACGTCCATGGGGACTGCTATGAGAACAGGAACATGCGTCTGCAATGGGCCCTGACCAAGCAGTGTCAGAACTTCAGCCAGTTTCCCCAACCCCGACCTCTTCTATCACACCAAAAACCCAAACCTTCCCCCTCTCCGCCGTATACTGTGCCCATGTCCTGCCCACACTCCCATCGGTCCTGGAACAGTACCCCGACCGACTACCCCTGCCAGGCCTGGAGGAGGACCCAGGAAGCTGCAGGAAGGGGGATCACCCACAGACAAGGACAAGTCTCTGGATCCCGCTTCCAGCCCCTGCTGGGTGAACTTAAAAGGCATTTTGTCAAGAAACAATGCTGTAAAGGGCCATCACTTCCAATGGTACTTTTAGTGCTGCATCGTCTTTCAGCCATTAACTGTGAAATAGGATGCTACAAGCCAATTTATATTCTAGTTTCAAACAAGCAAATTAGGAACTTTTTATAGCAGGTAAGTGTCCAGGGCCTGGCCTCTTCCTCTTGATCTCAAGCAAGTCTCTCGACCGCACTAAACCTCAGTTCCCAAGGACGGAAGGAAGGGCGTTAGGGAGAAAAAAAGACGGGATAATAAAATATCTTCCTCCTAGGTCTGTTGTGAGCACTACAGAATCCAATACGTGAAAGTATCTGGCACAGAGTAAACATTGAGAAAACAGTCCCCATCCCAGGTGCACAATCCCTGATTCACGATGCCAGCCTCCGGAAAGTTCTGGAAACCAACGGTTTTGTCATAACCCATGTGGCAGCAAAATATGACCTGAACTGACCTGAAGCTATTTATAACCTTGTTATGTCCCAGTTACTATGAATATTCATACACTTTGCTGTAGAAATATTAATATATTTAATTATAGGGTACCATCCTAAACTCCTCCAGAGATGCTGTGTAATATGTAATGCATGTACCATAAGCTATCAGAAACTTTAAGAAATCAATAATGCTGAAACTCACCTGGTTCCAAGGCCTGGGATAAGAGATGGAGAGTGTATCATAACCCAACCCTCAGCTGAAGGAGGTGGTGGTCTGTTGACTCTAGCCGAGAGCAGAGTCTCTTGGCCAGCCAGGCACAAGTGGTCTTGGCCAGCCAGGCACAGGGCCTGGAGGAGGAAAAAGCCCAAGGCTGAGCAGAGGGGAAATGTGCAAACCTAGCCTGCCCTAGTACTTTGCTTGTGCTCAGAGGACCCAGGCCATCAAGCACATTCTTAAAACTTGTTTAGTCACTTTTTTTCCTAGATTTTCAAAGTGAATCTAGTTTTCATTTCCAACACTGGCTCCCTTGAGTCTGGGCAACCTGCCACCGAATCACAAGGGCCACTCAAAGGGTTGTTTTTTCAAGCTGTTGAAAACATTAAGCTAAATAAGTGAATATCCTCCAGGCTCCCTCAGTGTGCCCTTATCCATCCTTAGCATCCATTAAAATGACACTCCATTCGTTCCAAAAATATTCCACTCTTAGTAACTGTAATATGTAATGCTATATACACTATATACACTATAAATGATAAAAACGAGCATTAATGAAGCAACAGCATGCGGAAAGTGGAAAACTAACAAGTAAATCAAATTACTGCTTCTCTTTAGAGTACCACCCTAAGTCCTATACTACAGGGGCCCTGCCCCCAACCCCACCTTTTCGAAGGCTTAGGGCGGCCCCCTTCCAACCACACCCCCCCCTGCGGGGACACAGAGATCACAGGGTGAAGCGGATGAACACGTGTGCTCAGATCCCACACAACCTCTTTCAAAACATACTCTAGGGACCCAGGCTCCCGGTGAGCCCTGTGCTCACTTTTCAAGGGCTTCACTTCTCACACCACTGCTTCCACGTGGGACAGGAGGGACCACAGCTGTTTGGCCAGGGTGACCAGTGACAGGTGTGCAATGGTTTCCTCCATGCAGAACAAAGCCCACAGGGGAAAACGAAGGCGAGAGTCCACGCCAGCTCTCCCTGCCACCGTGTACTGGCCCAGAACTCTGAGGACTTGGAGAATTCAAAACTTCAAACTGGGCTCAGCACGTTGTTATAAAAGTGTACTTAGCATGATCCATTCTCTCCTTCTTTTTGGTAGCAGAAACCAGCCTTCACCCTCTCCCCAGAGCTCTGAGCTCCGCAGGAGAACGCCTCACCACAGAACACATTTCTCAAGGTCCGCAGCAGGCCACGTGACCTGGCTGCAGCCAGTGGGATGGCTAGGGAATCTGCAACCACTAGGTCACATCCTTTACAAAAGAAATTGGCTTTTTTCCTCCCTCTCTTCCCTTTTCTGTGGACTAGAACTTGGACATGGTATTGAGGGGCCAGACACAAACAAGAAAGAAGGGACCAGGATCCTCGAGAGGCCCTACGACCTGAGCCACCAGGGCCACCCACCAACTCCAAACTGTACGGTGAGAGAGAAACAAGCCTTGATCTTATTTGAGCCATGGAATTTTGAGGTTTCTTTAGTACAGGAGTGTAGCCTGTCTCTCATTAGAAATAGATTTGCAAATGCTTTAAATAAACTGACTGTAACTTAGATTTGGGAGAGGTATGCTTAGGCGAATCAGGAGTCAACTACGGTGATCAGTGATCTGTAGTTGAGTACAGGTACTGTACTCATTCAAAACAGTATAATACCAAGCCTTTGAAGAAGGGGGAAGAAAAGAAATGGCGAGAAGAGAGAAAGAGAGAAGGAATCTTATATGTATAGAGTTATTTTTTCAAAAACCCTACCAGAAAAAATGTATCAAATATATGGTGGACACAGGAGAAAATATAAATGAGTTCCATATGAAAATTAACCATCGCATCTAAAAGTATATGAAATGACCTGAAAATAAATGTTCAGTCTATCCCAGAAGGTCTTCTTATTAAATACAAAAAGAAAAATTTGTAAAAGCAAAATTCTGAGGGTGCCTCGCTAGCTCAGTCAAGAGAGCATGTTACTCTTGATCTCAGGGTCATGAGTTCAAGTCCCTTATTGAGCATAGAGCTTACTTAAAAAAAACAATAACAATAATTATATGCAAAATTCTAGATCTAATTAGGAAAAAAAGATACAAAGTTTGCTTGTGTGATATGATTAAAACTATTGTTACATGCTTATTTTAAAAGACTGAATAGTAGCTAACATTTTTGAGTGCTACTATGTACCAAAGTGCTTTACATATATTAATTTCTTTAATTTTTATACCAATATAAGGAAGTAGGTGCTATTATTGTCCTCAATTTATTGATAAGGAAACTGAAGCACAGAGCAGCTAAGCAATTTGCCCAAGTTCACAGAGCCAAAGCGTAGCCATGCTCAGATTCAAAACCACATCATCTAATACAACTCTGAACCACTGTTCAAAGATGTATTACAAGCTAAAAGAG
This sequence comes from Spilogale gracilis, assembly GCA_004023965.1. Classification (NCBI taxonomy): domain Eukaryota; kingdom Metazoa; phylum Chordata; class Mammalia; order Carnivora; family Mephitidae; genus Spilogale; species Spilogale gracilis. Next base: position 31,019 of record PITA01020109.1, on the reverse strand, counting down.
AGCACTAATTAAATTTTTAAATACTGTAGAATTTTCTTATACTGTTTTTTAAATCTTGTATGAAATGATAACATCATGCTATACTTGATACCTAACCCAATTTAGAGATAACATGCTTATTCCAAATGGTCTCATATAATCCCTTCTATAATCCCCAAAACAATATTGCTTGTAAGAATTCAAGTGTATACAGTATTTGGGAAGGTCACAAAATCAGCACACACAAACTGAAATTACAGCAATGAGTTAGAAGATAATAAAACACAACCCTTCATTAGCACCACTTCAACAATTAAGCATTAGCAATTTGGTTCTCTGGAGCTTATAAAGTGGTCAGTGTGAGGTCATCTAGTCCACACTCCTAACCTTACAAACAAATCAATTAATTGCACAGAGTGAGTGATTTATTCAAGGTCATAAAGCTAGTTATTTGCAGAACCAGAACTAGAACCTAACTCCTCTGAGACTACAGTAAGATCTTTGTTTTTAATGGGGCATGCAAGTTTTCAAGAATTTATCAACTAAAATAGTGATTTTATTTTTAAGTAATCTCTATAAACAATGTCTCAAATTTCCAAGTCCAAGACCAAGAGCCCCATGCTGCACCCCCTGAACCAGCCAGGTGCCCCTCAACTAAAGCTGTGATTGTAAATTATGTTTTCTAAAACCCATGAAAAACTCTCAGGGGCTGGGATGAGCTACCTGCCACTTCCAGCCCCCAAACCCTGCTTTATAAAAAGCTATGCCCTTCCTGTCTGCCCTGCATTAAAGAGAATAGCAATGTAGGGGCTCCTGGGTAGCTCCACGGGTTAAGCAGCTGCCTTGCATTCAGGTCAGGATCCTAGGGTCCTGGGATCGAACCCCACATCAGGCTCCCTGCTCAGCTGAGAACCTTCTCTTCCCTCTCCATCTGCCTGTCGCTCTGCTTACTTGTGCCGTCTCTCAATCGGTCAAATAAATAAATAAAATCTTTAAAAAGGGAGAGAGAGAGAATAGCAATGTATTGTCATATTCTCAAAATAAGCCTCCATCTAAAATTTGTTTCCAGAAGGACTTATGGGACAAAAGAAAGAAAAAAAAAAGAAGGGAGGTAGGGAGAGAAGGGAGGAGGGAGTGGAGGAAGGAGAGAAGGAGGGAGGGAACATGCAAAGCAAAATATTAGCATCCTCACTTTCAAGAACCCCATTCCTTTTTGGAAGGCCTAACTTAAAGAGAGCTTCTTGTTGCCAGGATTCACCTCATAGAAAACCAGTCACCATCATTTTAGTAAATGGGCTTTCTCAAGCCAAATAAATTATCATATTCTCAGAATAAGGAACAAGCCTGGAAAAGAACGTGCGGTTGACAACCCCGCAGTGACACACATCAACTTTACACTGGCCTTGGCCTTTTCATTGCACCTGTGACTGCTGAAGAAAACATCAGGTGGTCTGCCCAGCAGCACTTAGGAAAGAGTCACAGGCTAGCATGGAGCTATTCAATCAGCGCAATAAAGACACAATAAAGATCAAAAAGATATTTGTCTCAGGGATTACACATTTGTTGAAAGCAGTAAAAAACACAATTTGTTTAGTCACTCAACATGCATTTAATTGAGCATACACTACGTGCCAGATTCTTCTCTAGATACTAGTGATTGAACCCAGACAACCCTGCCCTCTGGAGTTCACATTCTAGTGGAAAGAGACAGAGATCAGCAGGCCAACAAGTAAATTGTCAAAGATGCTAGTGGGTGATAAGTGCCATGAAACATAATAAGACCAGGGAAAGTGGTGCAGAGTGCTGAAGAAGGGAGGCTTTGTAGTTTTTACCCACGGTCAGGTAGGTCACGGAGAGGAGGGAGTCGCCCATACCATCACTGCGGGGCTGAGTGCCCCACACAGGGGCCCTGAACTGGGAGGCCACTGGCTATGGGCAATGAACAAAAGGGTAAGGCAAGATAAAGTCAGGCAGGATCACTCAGGACCCTATGGATCAGTATAAGGTCTTCAGCTTTTATTGGAGTAAAATGGGAGGTCACTGCAGAATTGTGAACAGAGGATGATACAATCTATTTCCATTTCAAAAAGGTTCACTCTGCTGGTGGCTGAGACCAGCCTCTGTGGGACAAAGGGGGAAACTGTGAGACCATTAGGGAGGCCACTGCAGAAATTCAGACAAGAATAATGGTGGCCTACACCAGGGCAGTAACTGCAAAGGTAGTACAACATGACCGCATTCTACATAAACACGATTTACTGACAGATTGGATGTGGGTCTAAGAATCCTTGTAGTCACAAGGATGTCTCCAAAATGTTCAACCTGAACAACTGGGAAGAATCAGACTGCCTTTAAGAGGGATGGGCAAGAGTGTGGAATAAGGTTTGCCGGGCGCCTGGGTGGCTCAGTGTGTTTAAAGCCTCTGCCTTCAGCTCAGGTCCTGATCTCGGGGTCCTGGGATCAAGGCCCGCATCAGGCTCTCTGCTCAGCAGGGAGCCTGCTTCCCCCTCCCTCTGCCTGCCTCTCTGCCTACTTGTGATCTCTCTGTCAAATAAATAAATAAATAAATCTTTTTAAAAAAATAAAAAATAAAGAATAAGGTTTGCCTCGGGGGGAGATCCGGAGCTCAGATTTGAATGAACATGTGGAGTTGTCAAGTGAATGGCAGGAAACGGAAGTATGCAGTTTGGCAGGAGAGGCCAGAGCTAGAAATGTGAGTCCAGTGCCCGATGGTATTTCAAACCAGGACATGGAAGATGACAAAGGGAGTGACTGGGACAAAGAGGAGGTCTGAGGACCATTCCCTCCAATATTAGGAAGAAGAATCAGCAAAAGGAGAACAAGAGAGAAACCACGAGAGTGTGAGATTTCCTAAAAGCCAAGTGAAGAAAGTGCTTCATGGAAGATGTAATGATCAACTATGTCAATGTTACTTTATTATAAACAAAGAGATGAATAAAATAAAGACTGAAAACTGACCCCTACATTTAGTGATAGGGAAATCGATAGCTACTTTTAGGGCCCCTTTACTTGAATGGTAGGGGCTAAACCTGTTTGGAATGGTTTTAAGAGAGAATGAATGGAGAGGAACTGCAACCATGGGCATAAAAAAATTCTTGAGGAACTCTTTCAGAAAGGGAAAGAGAGAAATGTGATGGCTGGAGAGAGAAGTGGGATCAAGAGTAGGAGAGAAAAATAAAACCTTGAATGCTAATGGAAAGGGTCCACTAGACAGGGAAATAGCAGGGATGCAGAGGAGAGAGAGGAGATGTCCTTGAGCAAGCAAGAGGAGGCACGGTTGGGGTGGTCTTGGGAAGTTGCTGGTTGGAGGCAGATTGAGGACTCCTCTTCAGTTTACTTCAATTTTCTTAGGACAAAAAATAGGCAAAGTTATCAGCTAAGCATCAGAATGGGGAGGAAGGGGTGAATGTTTCAGGGAAGAGAAGACGTATGAAATAATCATGTACAACAGTGGAAGAGTGATTGCCAAGCAGCCTAAAGGACTCACATGTGATCATGAATCTCACTGAAGGCATTATTAGGGTTGTGTTTTTCTCCAGCCTCTTTGCTCTGCATGGGAGCTGGTACAGAGTAGGTGAAGAGTCAGATTTAACCTGCAGTGGGGTCTGACACAGCTGTGATGAAGCAAGAAAGACAAGGAAAGGAAAGGAGTGCTTGTGGTTGACCACAGAAGCTCAGTACAGAGCAAAGAGGGGATCTAAAGGGATGGGCAACACCATAAGGATGGTAAGTGCAGTGAATTACAGACCCCACTGGATCAGAGACTGCTGGAGTTGTGATATAAAAGGGAGTGAGCGAGAAGCATTAAGATATGATAGGCAGCAAGTGTGACACTTAAAATTCAGATTATGGAGGGGCTACAGGCCTAGAGGATGACACAGTTTTGCCAAGATAAGACCATCGCAGTGGAAGATAGGATCACTACAAAGGGAAGTCCAAAAAGAGATAGAGTGTTGGAAGGATCATCTATGCTTACATTGAAATCAAAGTACAAGAATAACTTTTAGAGATAGTGACAGTGAACCAGAAGCTAAAGTCACCAATAAGCCACCAATAAGCAGGAATGATGGGAGGACAGAGTGGCATCTCAACAACAAGCTCCAGTTGGGGATGCAATCTGATGACATGAGATTTAAGCTGGGGGCAGGGGGTCTGGTCCAAACATAAAATGAGGAGCAATCAGGCAGCAGAGTCCTCCAGTGAGACCTACTACTCTTACTCCATGGGAGAGACCAGCCTATTTTCAAGTGACAGATATAACAACATTTTTTAAAAAGAAATTACCTTTGACATTAGAAAAAATAAAGCACTGTGATACCCACTCTACCTAAGCTTGATGAAGCACAAGTTCCATTAATTAAAAAAAAAATCTGAACCAGACTGTTAATTAGTAATTTATGTCTGATTATTTGCCACTTTTAGCAACAAAAGGGAAAGATTCATCAACAAATAAAAATTCATTATATGCAAAACTGGGTCAAACATTATCAGAAATTTTGCCCTTCAAACTTTGTGTCTACTCATCTTAATTCTTGCAATCAGGTCCTTTGCTTGAATGGCTCTAAGACAACGGGGGCTATAACATAGTATCCAGAACCTGAGTTGTGTCACTAGTGTGGAACTATCCATGCCAGAGTATTGACTGCCCATTTCATCTCCATCAGAAAAGACTGAAACCCCATGAGAGACACAACCCTAATAAGACTCAACTTTCTGGTGGGTCACAGGCCTCATATAATAATATAATGAAAACCGTGGACAATTTTACCCAGAAAATGTGCACAGGCACATTTGTAAAAGAAAGAAAAAAATCTGCACACACTGCAAGCATTTCTTAACCCTCCCCCCTCCCTCCCAAGCCGACCCGTTGGCTAGGATAACATCTGCAAACAGGCTTCTTTTTGGGGAGATAAATATATCGTCAACTCCCAAGGCATCAAGCACCAATATCTGTTAAAAATGATCAAAAATCGGGGCGCCTGGGTGGCTCAGTTGGTTGGGCGACTGCCTTCGGCTCAGGTCATGATCCTGGAGACCCGGGATCGAGTCCCACATCGGGCTCTCTGCTCGGCAGGAAGCCTGCTTCTCCCTATCTCACTCCCCCTGCTTGTGTTCCCTCTCTGGCTGTGTTTCTCTCTGTCAAATAAATAAAATCTTTAAAAAAATAAAAAAATAAAAATAAAAATGATCAAAAATCAAAACTATCTAATTTCTCATCTCCCACTGCCATAATCTACCATTTCTTAAATTCTTTCTCCAGGGGCTCATTCGAGGGTCAGTCAAAAATCTCAGAAAATACAAAGAGAAATAAACCAATTCTTGATGAAATTTTTAAACTATATTTAAAAGAGTTCCATGGAGTAGTGAGGAAAACAGTCACGAATCCAGCTGCCAAATTTCAAGGATGTGATCCCAGCTCAGGCCCCTCTCCTAGGATAGGTATATGTATTATATCTCCATGTCCTATATATTAGATACATATTGAAATATATTCCCTTACCCACCTCCCTCATACCAAAACCTTAAGAGTAAAGCTTTACCTGCCACGTGTTGAAGCAGAAGGCAGAATGCTCCTACACCAAGTCCCATTACTGTCTCCTGCCTACACCTTTCCATCTCACCCCCTCCTCTATCCCTAACACCACTCCTTAGCTCAGGCCAACAATACTGCTTACCAGTCATTTGTCTGTCATGGTCACACAGCAGTCTTCCAGGCATCCAGCCTGGCCCCATCCACCACCCCAACCCAAGGCATCTATTCTCCTGAAGAGCAAATCTGATGAGATCCACCCTCTTTGGGTGAAAAACAATTGACAACTGCAACTAGGTCTTCATCACACTGTGCCAGTCCAAGGACTTGACACATAGTACAAGCAAGTTAACAAAATACCATTCAAAATCTCTTTTGCAGGAGTGCTTGGCTGGCTCAGTTGGTAGAGCAATGCGACTCCTGATCTTGGGGCTGTGAGTCCGAGCCACAGCTTGGGTGTAGAGATTTAATAAAGTCTTTGAAATAAAAAATAATAAAAGCTAAAATTAAAATAAAACAAAATTCTTTTACAGATAGACTACATAAAGTAGATAGATAAATGCTGATACAGAGCCAGACAAATCCCTCCCTAACAATCTCCAGAACGTAAGACAGAGTGGAATCTCAAAGAAAGCTAGATTCACAACCAAGAGAGACAGTTAACCTGGCCAAATCAGAACTTCACACACCACGGGTGCCTAACCCAACAATGCAAACTTTTCAAATGAGACCTTTTGTCTTAAAGGCAACCAGCATTCTGAGATACCAACTTCCATACCAGAATTTAAGTTAGCCTACTGAATATAAGAATTTGGAAGGTGCAACTCAAAAGAAAAACAATACAACAATAGCAGCCTTTTCGTTCTCTTACCCGGAACCTCCACAGCAAAGCATCATATTAAGAAAAGCATCTGTTACTTGAGTAATTATGAGTTCTGAGCATCCCAGCTTTATTAACTGAACTCCAATGACCTTTCCACTATTTAATTATTCCCTAAATGAAAGGTATTTCTCAACATCTGTTCTTAATTTATTTTTAATTTGCATTTACTCTAGCCTATCTGTTGGAGCAGAAATTAGTAATACAGGATGACATTATCTTCAGAGTTACATGAAACATTCTATTCTTCAATCAGGGTTCCTCTGAAATAGTTTTCTAGGCTCATTTTGCATACAGATTTTCTTTTAGCTGTCCAAAACTATTATCTGCACTCTAAGATGAGATTAATATTACCTTTCTTTTGCTCCATTTCAAAGAACTTTTATATTATACTAAATAAACATGAATAAGTTTCTCTTTCTTCTCATTTTAATTAATCTACATTTTTTTTCTGAAGCATGACATTTCTTTCAGAATACACTTATAGAAAAAAGTACAAATACTACTAAAACAATGCAATTCAAAGCTACTGAAACAAACTGACGGAAACAATACTTTAGAAAAACGGCAGCAATCAGTGTAACTGATGAGCAAAGTGTAAATGTAAATGTATTTACACTTACTCATCAATGTAAATGATGAGTAAAATGTAGCAATTAGGGCACCTGAGTGGTTCAGTGGGTTAAGCATCCAATTCGTAAATGTAAATGTATTTACACTTACTCATCAATGTAAATGATGAGTAAAATGTAGCAATTAGGGGCACCTGAGTGGCTCAGTGGGCTAAGCATCTGATTCTTGATTTCAGCTCAGGTTACGATCTCAGGGTCTTGAGACTGAGCCCCACATCAGGGTCTACACTGGGTGTGGAGCCTGCTTAAGATTCTCTCTCCCACTCTACCTCTGCTCCACCTTCCCTTCCCCCTCTCTAAAAAATGAAATAAATAAATAAATAAATAAATAAATAAATAAATAAATAAATATTTAATTAATAATAAATAATAAATAAATAAAATGTAGAAATCAAGCAAATTAAGAAAATTTACTCTGGAGGAAAAGCTAATAATTAAAAGTGCTGAGAACCTGAATTAAACATGACTTAAAAAAAATTCCCCAGCCAATTGAAAAATATAAAACAAACCCCGTGAAGGTAAAGTTTATATTGAACCTTTACACATGTTTTTACTAACTGCTAACCATCTTGCAGGTCCTTTCCCCTACTCCATCTCCACCTCTACCACTTAGGTTCAAGCTCCCATAATTTCTACCCTCAATTATTTTCACAACCCTTACCTGCTCCCCTGCCTCCTTCCAACTCTCCCTTCTAAATTTACCTTTCACACTGCCGAACAAATTATCTTTCTGAAAAAATTGTACCGAGCCCATCATTAACCCACTTAAAATCCTATAGTGGCTCCCTAGAGCAAAATGATCAAACCCTTTAACCTGCGCCAAAGGGGCTTTCAAAATCTGGCCCCAGTCTCTCCCACCATCCACAATGCCCCAGCCACACTCATCTACCAGCTAAGACTAAAAATGCATTGCTCTTTTCTACCAATCTGGCAAGTCCTTCCCTTATTGTCCATATGTGTACCTCCTAAGCACCCTTCAAGGCATACCACAAATCCCCTCCTGTGAAGGTGCTGCTACCAGTCATACCCTCATTCCCACCAATTCAAGAGCTTGTCCTCACTCCTTCCATGTTCCTATGGCCTTATGTGCATTACACTGGTTTTTGTTTGTTTGTTTGTTTGTTTTGTGCAAGATATCTGTTTATTCCTCTCCTCCCAACTAGCCTGAGAGCAGGTCAAGAACAGACATATGTCTTGCTCACTTCTGTGCACATCACCTAGCAATCATGACTGAAAAACAGACAGTTGCTGATTGACTAAGGTATGTATACAAGCGAGTCTGCTTCTTTGAAAACCACTGAAATGCACAGTAAGCCTTTATTGAGCACTTACTGCATGTGGAGAATAAGCTAAAAGCTGGCATCAAAAAATCAAATTGGTGAAGCATGGACCATACACAAGTAAGAAGAGCCAAAGATCAAAATAAAGACTGAACAAGGGGAGAGATTGATTCTGGCTTGGTGATCAAAAGTAGAATGCTTTGTGGCACTTTTTGCTGTTTGAAGAATGAAGGTCTCAAAATTGAAGGGGAAAAAACAACCAAGCACAGAAAACAAAGTAAGCTATATGGCAAAAGCAAGAAAAGGACCAAGGGCAGTCCTCCCATGGTGCCATTTGCCTCTTTCACAGGGTACTGTGGTGTCGGGGGGAAAGGCAGAGCTGCTAGAAAGAGAAGGTGGTGGCAGACATCTCGCAATGTTTCATTTAAACATACATGCAAATGAGTTCTCCTCTCTGAGCAATCTGCCTTCATGCCAGGTCCCCAGAATAAGATCTGTCCTATGCCAAGTGCTCAATAAAGCCAGTCTGAGAAATAGAGCAAGCATATATGTGCATTCCCCAAATATGAACACTCTTCTAACCTATAACATGTTAAGTCTCTTGAAAAAGCACATATAAGTTAAAACAATTCAAGTCACTTTGATCTTTTTCTCTTCACATGGTATTCAAATGGTATCTAATATATGAGTAAGGATCTGAAATGTTATAGAACTGGCCACTGATGCCACATGTAAAAACACAAAAAAATATACCTTTACATTTTGAAGTATGACATTTTCTAAACACTTATGAAGGTACTACATACAGTCACCAGAGTAAACCAGAACACACTTATTTAAGAGTCCCCCACAGGGTAGCTTTTGAATAAGGCCAGGAGCCTTCAACACAAAATAAGACTCAGATCCATTCTTCCAGCTCTGAGTCAATACTTGCAATACTTAAAAATTTTAAAGGACAATATATTGTAAATCATATTATCCAGTAAGGGCATATGTTCATTTACAACCTCAAGAGTTCCCTGAATGAAATTTGAAACTGACCCCCATAAACAAAAGACAAGGAGAGCCCAAAGAAAGAGCAGATCACTCCAGGTGGGTATGTGGCAGGTTTCATCAGCAAGGAAACTTACATATGAGGCTTACTTTGGGGGGCAGCAGAACAGGTAAATCTCTGCACCTGCCTCAAATTCTACACAGTGACATGTGTAAAAGCAATTACAGGGGCACCCGGGTGGCTCAGTCGGTTAAGCGTCTGCCTTTGGCTCAGGTCATGATCCCAGGGTCCTGGGATAGAGCTCACATTATGAATTCTGCAATGAGACTGCTCTGCAAGGAGCCTGCTTCTCCCTCCTTCTGCCTACTTGAACTCTCTCTCTCCATCAAATAAATAAATAAAATCTTAAACAAAAAAAAAACAAAAAACAAAAAAAAAAGAGGGCACCTGGATGGCTCAGTGGGGTAAAGCCTCTGCTTTTGGCTCAGGTCATGATCTCAGGGTCCTGGGACTGCTGACCACACACATCACATCCCGCTCTCTGCTCAGCAGGGAGCCTGCTTCCACCTCTCCCTCTGCCTGCCTCTTTGCCTACTTGTGATCTCTCTCCGTCAAATAAATAAATAAAATCTTTTAAAAAAAAGAGCAATTACATATTTTGATCCACCCCAAAGCTTATTCAATCAATGAAGAAATGAAAATTCCTTCCTATATCTTCAAAGAGGTTAAAGATTAGAGCTCAAAAACTACTGCAAATAACTCAAGGACTGTAAGAGTGGGAGGTTGGTATTTGGCTTGGTTTAGTTAAATGAATGCAAGGGCATCTCAAGACCTCTGGGTGTATTTACAAATCCTCAAGGAACTTGCTATAGTGGTCCAAATGTCACGTAACTCCTAATTCATCTTTGACATAATAAACAATTTTAAAAGAATGATACGAAATCACTTTGTATCCGAAGGAAGTCTAGTTATATTAAATGTAAGTACTAGATGTCACCCATTTAAAATACAAAAACAGGGAGGGAAATACATATGTAATATAATCTCTACCCTGAAAAAATGTAAGAAAACTAGCAAAAAGTTGTTTATGTTTCATACTTTGTATCACATCTTAGAAATCACCCCATATTGATACAGAAAAAAATTTGTGATTTTTTTTACCTAAAATTATTCCACTGTATGAATAAACTATACCTTAACTAAAAAGAAAAAAAAAAGGGAAACTAGTTGGATATGGGAATTTTTTCCCTACCATGAGTCAAAAAACATATCTTAGAAATAATTTCTTAGAAAATGCAGACAATAAGTTTTTATAATGACTTGATCCAGGACTTCAGGATATCACATTAGACTCACAGCAGGAAGACATTAAGGACACTGAGTTGAAGACCAAGGAGCTCAATGAAGAAATACTTTGCTGCTGAATATTTTGCTATGATTTAAGGGCCACAATAAGGAATACACCATATTTCATCACTCTCCTGACCCCCATGGTTTTACCTTTGCTCAATATAGGTGCTTTTTCTGCTCCTTGAAAAAAAAAATTGTTATATGATTAAATGCTAAAATTATTGAACTGGACAAAAATCATAATAACTAACCAAGCAGCTCCCTGCATTAAAAGAAAAATCATTTGAAAATATTCACCCATGAAATATTATTCTACTGCTTTACACTTTGAGCTCAACAGCTGTGATAGAAGTGATTTTTTTTAAAGATACTGAATTCTCAAAACCAATGTGAGACTGTACAATCCCAACCTTAATCTTAGCTGCCACATGAGCACTCACTAAAAAAAAAAAAAAAAAAAAATTCTCCTAACTAACCAGGCCAGGAGGACAAGCTTTTGATAGAGAAGACCCACAGGATTTAAATAAACCTTGGACAGGTGGTTGTTCAAAGGCCCCAGTGCAAAGGTCTCTTAGAGTTGACCTGTGCAAATTCAAGGGCAGAGGAGGCAAAAGTGAAAAAGCTAGATCTGGCTTAGATTTCTCAGTCCAAAAGCCATCATTTCAAGAGTAAATATATATTAAAATTCATAATAACTCATATTTCAAATATTGACTGGGGTATATTTATTATTAAATGATTGAGGCACACAAAAAATAAAAATAGTAATATAGTCAATACCTCTGCCTCCACACACAGCTTAAGGGAAAAACAATTTGGCCAATACATCTGAAATCACCTGAGTATCCTCTCACAATTAAATTTGAACTAATATCTAAAACTGCTACAATGATCTCGCCTGTTCCTTTGTTCCCAAAAAACCATCATATCAGCATCTAGTTCAAATTTCTGGCCTCAAGTAAGGTTCGATAAAATTGAGTTTTCCATTCTGTCCATATAATTAATGTACTTTCATTGCTTAGAACATTCTCAGCAATTCATGTTCCCTGATTGGGAATGGATCACCTACAAAGCTTCCACAGGCACTGTAACAGGTCATGAGAATTGCATTAATCCAGAAAACCTTTCTACGATTGCACTACTTCAGCATAATGAGGTGACAACATGCAGAGTATTTTTACACGCATTCCAAGAATAGCTGCTCTCCGCAGTCAGAGTTGAATTTCCATCAGGGTTACCATCCCTCCCCACAAATCCCCAGGGCTCATGGAAAAAAACAACCCTGCTCAAAGAGCTCCCTCCAAAGCACAGGTATTCCAGCCAAGTAAAGCTGGGG